>JAPYZF010000008.1:600000-877162 GCA_030523045.1 Meteorus cinctellus | reverse complement strand
TATGTTCAGGAGGTCTTAAAACGTCGAGATCTATGAAAAACTCGACTTTTCATTTTCGGGGTAAAAACAATAACTTCCTATCGGGAAGTTAAAAAATATCAGCGATTTGAATTACACTTTAGGTATAATTATTTTGGAAATTTTTTTCTTTTCAATTAAACCGCTCGTAAAAAAAAAATTGCGCTCATAAGTTCGTTATTTGTGATGTTTTATACAATTGAGAGCTATAATTTCCTGTAGGATTGCATCTCAATTTGAAATCTCCCACTCCATCGTGTTTCATTATTACCTCTTGACGTCAAAGTATTTTATTGTTTTCATATAGTACATGACAATTGCATGAACAATTTTACTGTTTACTGTCGCTTGTACGTTTGTGATGAGAAAAAAAAATTTAATACACCAATATATATTTTTTAATGCCATAATTTTAATAGATGGAAGAAAATTAATTCATAGCACTGCAATTGCAGTTTATATGAAGCCGGAACCAAAGAGAAAAAAAAATTTCTTGAATTTCATCCTCACGTATACATACCGGCATTTATATATGTGTATATATGTATGAAATATCGAGACCATAACCGGCATAAATTCCAATTTATTTTATGCATAACGCAATATTTCGTTAGTTTCGTGAACGTTATATGCATACATACGCATATATAGATATAACTAGTGTGCCCATTGTCCGAGATAAAGCTGTAAGTTGAAATCCAGTTACCGCATGGCTCCAATTCTTAATTTTGTGTGAATGTGGGTTCAACGCTTGGCCAATTTATACTGCAGTTGATTGAAATTGTTCACGTGCAAATATTTTTGGCGGTATTAAAAAGCAATTATCTATTTTTTCTTTTTCTCGTAAATATCAGTTTATACTAATGAACATCCAAAATTGTTGATAAAAAATACATTTTACTACCTCGATTATTTTTATTACAATTATCATCATTATTATTATGAATGTCAATTTTTTTATACATCGCTGTTCGTATTGGAATATACGCTTGGGAATAAATTAAAATTCACCCCATTAATTCACTCACGTTTGTGCTATTGTTCAACATACATTGTGAAGATGAAGTTTTATTCTTTTGTTCATTTTCATCTAATCCAAATGACTGCATATATTGTACATACGAATATTCCACTGCAGTGGAGAGTTCCTCACCGAGAACTTTCGAGAGACCGCATATAATACATGACCATTACTATGAATATACTGTAGCAGACTGTATATCTATGCACAGTACTATATCTCGTGAATCTGCATTTTCTCGACAGTAAAACGTGTACACCCTAATACAAATTCGCATTTATATTAACGAAATTTGGCTAACTCGGTGTGTCACAGATAGAAATAAAGAATCGATGACACATGCGTTGATACAGTGGAGTATGAAAAAAACTATATTTATATAAACAGACGATAAAGAATGGATGATTTAATATTGAAGTGAAAATAGTCTTCAACAGGGTTGTATGTCACAAATTTTTTCTGGATTTATAGAGAAAAATGTTCACGACGTTAAAAAGCTATACCAACTTAAAGGTGCAACCTTTCGACGGCGCAATAGAAAGAGAACCACAAGTCGGACGAGAGGATGAGGGCGAGCTTAAGAGGAAGTGAGGTGGAGGAAGAGAGAAAAGAATAAATAGAGAAGGAGGAAGGAGAAAGACCCTCGGGGGCTGTATCCCATACTCAATTCTTCATGTGCTTCCGTTCCATCGCTTAGCTATAGCCAAAAGTGGTTTGCCCGAAACTTACCGAATAATTCCTTTGCGATAGGGCGTAGCCGCCGAGTTCGAGAGGCTTTTTGCAGCT
The DNA here is from genome assembly GCA_030523045.1 of Meteorus cinctellus. Classification (NCBI taxonomy): domain Eukaryota; kingdom Metazoa; phylum Arthropoda; class Insecta; order Hymenoptera; family Braconidae; genus Meteorus; species Meteorus cinctellus. Next base: position 875,337 of record JAPYZF010000008.1, on the reverse strand, counting down.
GGCAACCGTTCAACCAGTTACGGAAGTTAAATTCTGTGCCCGACCAACTCCTTTTTTCTTGTCACCCGCGGCACACCTAAATGTATGGATGTATGGGTGTATGGATGTATGGTGCGCGGCCCTGCGTTCTAACTATTTGCGCAATTGTATATACGCGTGTGTGTCTGTGTGTTATTTGTGATACAGTTTTAATAATGTTTACTTTTGCATATAATCGATGAAAGAGACAAATATGCAAATAATTTATGCTACCCTAAGTGTTAAGTTTTGCATTGAAATATTAGAAATTCATTTTACCATTATCAATTTCATTGTATACAATAAATTCTTTAGCGGTAACATGTCTTTTTGTTTTTACCACGAGAGCACAGAATAATGGTGAGGGAATATTAGTGACCGAATTAGTATGTTATTAATGATCATTGAATTTTTATTATTCATCACTTTTTCGTCTGTATACTTCCTCCCTGCCCAAGATGCTTATGCTCTCATCGTTTGGATTCTTACAATATTTGTTTATACCATAAATATGGAATTTGCAGAAGACAAAGAAGGCGGATGGAAAATATGCGATTTAATGATTTTAATCATGAGAATCTTTCATGGTTTATTGTCACCCTGATATTTCATTTCTTTATATATTAAAATATATGCTACCATGTCTTTTCGACTACAGAAAATCTGGAAGAATATAGATTGGCTTACGCGCTCACTCGATTCCAGTCACGCAATTTATTCTGGTCATGAAAGTTATTTGCACCAGGTACAAGTCGGAAATTATAAAACAGTAAAAGTCCTTTTCCATTTTTCATCTCTTAATTGTTTTCAGAATTAATTATGGTTATAATTAATTTTTTCCCTTGCCCATATAGTTATCTTCACCATATTTGTTACACGCTCGGTCCCTTTATCTATCCTGGATATGAAGAGCGTATTAAATTCTTTTTTCCTTCTCTTCGAAAATAAACAGCTTCATCAAAGTTGACAAACATGAATGTGGTCTCAAGTGTATACTGCCGCATTTATCAAATAAGCTGTAGTGCTTGCACTCAACGTTCATTGTGACGCCCTATGTAATATGGGAATTGTGCCTCCCAGAAGATTAAAGCTAATTGTATGAGTGAATATTATTTTTATTTTTTAAGACGACAAAATGGCTGTTGAGCTAATGTCTCTTCATCTTGATTATCAATAACTTTTGGAATATGAAATAATCTCATAGAAAATTGCTATAGTAGTTTTTGCGGTGAAGATGATTTTGCGTTTGAATAGAGTGAGAATTCATTGTGGATTGCATCGTTCGCTCAAACGTGGCATTAAATGAATATAACAAGTCTCCTTTATCAATCATTTTCAATTCAGTACGTTGCGATGTCACAAGCTCAATGAAATTACTATCATTCAGCCACTAAATTTTGCTACACGACATATACAGATACCGGCTCTATCACTCCAAATTTATGCACCATGCATCCACGTCGGCGGGAATATACAGCTATATCACTTCAAACTGCCAGCACATTATTAAATTATATATATATATATATACATACATACTTATGTCATTATATACCTATCGAATTATTAGCATAGTTTTCAACACTTGTGATAATTACTATCGTCTCCAGTTTCATGATCAAAGGATGATCAATAACGTCTAAAGATGCAATCATATTTCCATTTGCTGATAAAAATAAAAAAACTGAATACGTTACAGACGAGAAAAAAGTTTATGCCATAATTATGGGGTCCTGGCGTGGATAATGGGAAAAAAATATTTTATTTGCTTGAATAAAGTAAAGTAATGAAAAGTCGAGACGTTTAAAGCGATCATTAAATGACTCGTGGAATCGTTTTCAAATTTCAAGTTTGATCGTTAGATAGAATAAGGAAAGAAAGAAAATTCGTTCTTTTGACGAAGTTCATTAAAGTAATCACAACTTGAACAAAAGGCATCACATCAGAATGGAATAAAACACATTCCTCTTCTTCTTCTCTTTTCCTCGTTGTATTTTCAAATGAGGACCCATCTTCATAGATTAGCACTCGAGATTGGAGTGATGATATTTGTGTACTTTAATGATAGTGGGAATATTTATGAAGCCTTGCATGCTCGGCTTCTGTACCGCCATTGACATTTATTCTCTTGAAATCTTTATTCATATTGGCGGCGAAAATTATGTAGTTGGTTGGCATATGTGATGGCATACAATAACGCTAATCATAATACAACTCCATCTACATGGAGAATATTTCATCAACTGTGTTACATAAATTCAAGTCTCATTACGTTTTTATGACGTGGTATTAAAATTAATTTTAGATTAAAATGGTGTGTAACTTTCATTATATTATTTTATGTGTGACTTAATGGATCTGAAAAAAAAATTTTGAGTTCAAACTACGTTGAAATTTCACTATAATGAGTAACTCATTCATGAATATTATAAGAATCCCTGCACCAATTATTCTTTGTTGTTGCATATGCGGAGGAAAAAAAAACGTAATGGATGTGTGCTATAAATTCGTAGAATATAACATATCATACTTCCATCTCATTTTTCGTTCTCTCGAAATTCCGGTGACTATTTTTATAACTCGAAAATCCTCAATTCTATGATTTTCAAAAATTGTGAGTAATTGAATTGAATTTTCTCAATTTATGAAAGTGCATCGTGCAAAATAAATTGGAAACACTTCATATCTAGAAGTTATAGATATTTTACAATGCTTTGGAAAATACTCACAACGAAATATTTTATTGGTTAAGGATAATGAAGATGTAAATAACCATATATTCTCACTTGTTTGCATCTTGGGCGATGTCGCTTCGGTATTTAATGTATACAAGCGTTACCGCCGTTAAACCTCAAAAGTTACAAATGTAAATCCGTCTTCACTGTCGTCGTTTGGAGCTTAGCGGAGGGGTGAGCAAAGTTTCTGTCGCGTCTTAACAGAGATACTTCAACAGTGATGGTGTAGAGAAGATGAGGAGATGAATGGCAAGAAACTAACACACTTGTATCTAACACACATCTCAATGTTCAGCTCATCGAAACCCTCTGCATATGAATAAATGTATGAGCAAGTTCGTTCATATACATTTCATTTTATGTGTGCATAATAAAAGCAACAATAGATGTTTGAATAATTGCACAATTTTCTGTCATCATTTTCTCTATATTAGAATCTTGAAGGGTGCATATTCGTTAATTATTATGCAATACGATTTAGAGTGTATTTGGAAATGCTCACGTTGACTTCTATTGAAATTCACAATAAATTCGAGATTATTTCGTATTCCAATGTTTGGAATCATCGTTCAATGATAAATGAAAGAGTTCTGATTGATTTTTATATGAGTTACATTACTATGATCATTATTTATTTATAAATACAAGTACTTAGAATTCACGAACAAACAAGATAACTCTGCTCCACATAGTAAAAATATATTTACATGGTCGAGAGTATAAAAACTGTCACACTGTATACTAAAAATATTTTTACTTGAGTGACCTAGATATGCTCTCTAGCTCTAAAACTTTATTGTTTAATGTTGCTTTTTTTTTTTTCTGTTACCGATCAACATTCACTATTATATCATATACAACGAAGTGCAAAAATGTGATGGTATTTTTTTCGGAATTTCACAACATTTTCGCCTGTAACATGCCAACAATTGATACCTATAAATGATAAAGGAAATGAATACAAAAAAGCTTTCATAGCTATTGACATTTTTTTATAAGAAATTCGTCGAATCCACTGACAAATGCGTTTTACAACAATGAAATATAATAGCAACAAAGAGATTCAACTGAAATTGATAAACTTGGAATTTTCACACCGGATATGTTTTTTACCATTCGTGGAATGAAAAATTGTGTAGAGAAAATTTTACACTCATTCGCCGGAGAGATTTTTATTTCAATCCAGTGTTTCACTTTAATGGTGATGATGTATTGTGATGTTGATTCATTCGAAAAAAAATATGGAGTGTTTCATTTTACACTTCCACGCGTAAAAAAACACATACATACTCTACAATAGAACAGTCACAAGTATTTCACTCAAATAAATATGTCCACTGTTCTACTCTTATCATAGAATATATCATTGGTTAAATCAATGTAGATTTCATTGAATTGAAACGCAATCAAAGTTCAATTCCGTTGATTTTCATAAATTGATGAAGAGAAATGAAAAAGAAATAGCGCGAAATCGTATGTATATATATATATCATTGAAAAAAGAAATTCATTAATTCGCCTGAATTTTTTTTTTGCTTCATCGTCTGTCAGTTGCTTACTCTTGAGGAAAATTGGAATTATGCAAAAATATCGCAGCGACGACGTCGATGACGTTGAGCAGGCAAGATGGGAAAATCGAGAGAGTCGATCAGAATAATCGTCTATTAAAAGTCGCGCAATTGATTGATGATATACCCAGCAGGTTTACTTTTTGTTTCTTATAGTTACTAGTGCGCAAGACAAAAGAAATGGATAAAAAAAAAAAGAAAAAAAATGGAACAAAGAAGAGGAAAAAGAATCATTATGTTTGAGCCATTTGGTGAAAGCAGTGGATTTCCACTGAATATTCTAATCGAAATCGAGTTTGCGCCAATTGCATAATTCACATACATAACAATATCGATATATAAATCCGATAGTCGATATAGAAAGTCTACAGAATAGAGAAAATGAGACGAGGAGTGAAATAAAGATTGAAATGAGGCTATGCAAGTGACAGTAATTGTCAAGATGTAATGCCAAGGCGAGCAGACACGCTGGCTATTTGGCAGCATCGACGAGCATCGTAACTTGCCACTCTGGCGTAGAATTGGATGTGTATGGGTGCAAGGGATAGAACATTCTATATGGATGGCATAGAAATAACACCAGTTGAAAAGACGAGAAAAAATGTGAGAGAGCGCGAGAGGATGGAGAGTGGGGTTAAAGTAGTTGCTATAGCTGTATATCCTCAGCACCGTAATAGATGATATTCCTGGGCGGGTAACTCCCAGGGGTTCGCTTCTAACCCGACGAGGTGGGTTGGAAAGGAAGAATGAAAGACATGGGAAAACGAGGGGGCGAAACGCACGTCACACTTATACGTATATGTATATATAGAGAGCAGTATTGCGGCGGCAGTTTGGGAAAAGAGGCAGAGAATGAAGGTGATTTAGGTATTTGAAGATGATATGCAAACAGAGTAGGGTTGATATAATTAATACTCAGGCTAATTTCGTCGACATGATTTCAAGAGGAAATTATTAGAATTTGGTGGGAGAGTTAATCAAGAGAAATATGTAAAGAAATATGTTTATGTTGTTGAGTGAATTTTTTGTCTGTGTTGAAGAGTTGAGTGGGATGAGAAGAGGATGGAAAATTTGACAGGGAAGAATTTATTTGTGTTGTACATTCAGGTCAAGTTGATCAATTTTTCTTCTCAGCTTTTTAATATGCACTCTGTGAAAAAAAAAGTCTCGCACTCATTCCCTGTTTGGGAATTTCATTACTTTTATACTGTTAATGTTCGTATGGAGTGATAGACTTTTTACAATAATATTGTTACTCGGATGGTTATAAAATAATTTTTCAATCACCCCTAATATTTCAAATGAATTAAAATGAATTGATTGTTGATTCATTTCGGTATTTCGATATTGCTTTACTATATTTTTATCCTAATTAGAGAGTTGATTTCAAAGAACTTCAGTAATCAAACTTTTTTTTCGTGGTATACGAAATAATTCAGAGTAGAGTGAAGTTTATAATAAAGTATTGAAGAAAGAAATCTCGCAACTTAACTGTAGATGAATGTATAATAGGTTTCAGTAAGTAATCAACATATGTTTGAATATTGCCATTAAATGGCAATAAATTTATTATGGATCGATCAAACTGTTTGACTTGTCCTTGGGCCATAGTACGTAAGACCAATATAAAATGTGAGGGAGAGTTAAGTGCGAAGTGTATTGATGTCAAAGTATTTGAGGAGTATGAGGCAATTGCAGGCTGACATATTTAACGAGTTTTTCAAAAGTAAAAAGCAGTCTCGCAATGCAACTCAGATAATTCTTCACCGCCTTCATCATTTGACTTGTCTGCTATTTACTAATTCTATTATTGGATTCTCATTATTTATTTCATCAGTATTGCATAAATATATATATTCGCACAAACTGAGCGTGAGGAAATTTTTCGCTCTGATAAAATTGCGACCATTAATTGATTTAAATCATCTTTCGTAATACAGAGAATATTCATTGATTCACAAATATATATATTTATTTTTATTTTGGTCTTGTCTTTGAATATCGTATAAATTAAGTGTGAAACGAGTGCCCATATTGATGGTAGTATATCAGATTCGAGTATACACAGCTTTTTTTCACCTCCCACGAGACATTTAACCGCGCCGTGTACAGTATATTGGCATACCATTGTATCTATGCTTGTCTTTCCTGCTACTTGAGAAGAGTTGTCCAGGAAAATAGGGGCGTCTGTGAAAAAAAAAGGAACAAAAAGAGAGAAAGAATGAGGGTAACTTTAACACACTAACTAAATCGTCTGTTCTTCGTTGTTCCTGAGGGTGTGGTTGCAAAGGTTGTTGGAGATTTATCATGCGACACACACGTGTCTCATCGATTTTATACCACATCGTTTTTATACTACAATGCTCCGTTGCACACTCGAGCGTTGGAGAAAAAAAAACGAGATACGATATATTTTTATACATACACGGAAGTTATTAAATACTTATTAACTATAATAAAGATTTTTATTATGATATTGATCGATTGAATAGATGATTCATTTTTATTTTTAAACTACATGGGAACTATAGAAAATCGTTTTTTCTAACTTGGTGATATAATAATATAATTACATCGAAATTGTAAGAGACCGGAATGTATTATTCGGGATCTATCTCGCTTGATGGCACAGAACTCAGTGTGAATTTAATTTGTCCGCATTGTATTGACTTACAAAATAGGAAATCCGATTCACAACAGAGAAATGAGTGCAAGTGATGAACTGTCCCATCAGGATTGTGTATAGGGAGTCGATAAGCTTGACGGATTAGAAGACGTATCGTGAAAATTGTGAAAATGAAATGTAAGGGATAAACGCTCGGTGATGGATCAGTCCCGGTGGGTTTAGATGGAACGGTTGAAGGGAGAGATTTGATGTGAAACCAATGATGACGTGAATGTGTCGATTGGAACTAGTGGTGGGAATAAATCCATGTGAGAATTATTGAAAGGGGCATTGCAACTCTATATATAAGATAAAATGATGCCGTGACACAGATCCAGAGGGAATCAATCAGCGTTGAATGGATAAATTCATAAAATGTTGGGTTCCAAAGAAGTATTACTTGATCATCGATGAAAATAACTTCATCGTTGTGTGCACATAGCACAGTCAGCGGATATGCTTTCTATTGAATTGGGGCGTGCAGGAATTTTGTCATAAATTAGAAATAAATGGAATACTTTTTATACTGATTCACACAGGTCAATGTCAAATATGAAAAAGTTGACAATACCAGACGCCATGCACATCGTGTACCTTTACGAATATTGATTAACTAATCATGAATAGATGTCAAGAATGAAACTATCGAACTTCAGACTGCAATGAACTCGACCACAGATTTTGAGCACATTGATAGATGATACGAATTGTGGATAATTGTTAACAAAGAGAGTTTGATTCTCGCGTTTTAGTGATTTCACATTTATCGTTTAGTAATGCAAAAAATATCTCCTACAAATCTAACTGGTAACAATTCATTCTTTACGTTTGGGACAGTACTCAGGGTTGAATTGAGATAGAAGTCCCGTCTAATTTTATACTTATGCTCAGACAATCAGGGGCAAACAAGGAATAAAAATTCAAACTAACTTCTAAGTTCTAAACATACAGAAGAAATGAGAATTGGAACTATAATTTTAAACGCATACATGAGAGTATCAAAGGTTTTATTTTTATTCCCAAGTTGTATAATGCTAAAATAATAGACTCACACTGTATAATTTATTATCTCGTACATCTGCAGTTGATATAGTTTTCCAATGAGTGACATCGAGTTAAGAACAATTTCCAGTATATTCGTTGTGGAGCAACTGCACTTGGTGTCGAAGTATTGGTTGTGGTTGTTTCGATAATGCTATTTTTATTCCGGCAACAATTTTATTCAACCAAGTCACGTTGTTGCACTCGAATAAGAAGAGGTACATTCATATTTGGATCAGTTATTCGACATATAATTCCACAACGTTAAATCATTAGCAATGCTTAATATTCCTAATTTATTCATGTATAAAAAAGTTCAGTGTATTTTTTCGAATCAAAAACATTCAGAAACTTGTGGAAGGCCTTTGAAACTCAACTTGTAAGAGATTCAAAGTTTCTATGAAAACTTATTACTATATATATATATATGTATGAGTATAGAAAAGTTTGAGCGCTAATTGGTCGAACAATCTTCGAATTTGTGCATATATATACATTATCTGGTTAATATTACATTGATGAGAAAATTTGACACGACAAGAAACCTATCATAATTTTTAATTAACTATGGAATTTATTAAAAATTTCGTAACGAAAAATTTAGATGGGTATAAATTTTCAGTGGTTCTATATTTATATGCCGCATGTTTTGGATAATAACATTTTGAATAATATGGAGCTCTGTGAAAAACGAGTTTGAGATTGGTCTGAAAAGTTTTGTAATGTAAAGCTCGTTAACTATGACAGAAACGAGGAAATATGTTTTTTGTTCGTTTGTTTGTTTGTCTGTTTTTCTCCCCTTTTTTCTTTACTCAACATTGGTGGGGGTTGTGAAGGGGTTGTTGTGCTATGCGAGAACGTGGGCGTACGAAACAGCCGGTGACACATTTTAAATCCGGTTTTTTCCGCGTCCATTTAGTTACCATCACTATGTTTATGCATTCATGTGATTCCTTTTTTTTTTTTCTTTTAATTTAAGCTCTTCACTTTTAACATTTTAACTGACTTATTTCGCAAATATGGAACCAAATGAACGTGTAGTTGGTGCATTCAGTTTCACTTTCATAGTTATGGTAACACCGTGAAGAAACATACAATTGATTTGAGTGTCTGCCTCACGAAATTTCATCAGAATAATGGAACATGATTCTTGAGGCAATAATCGCAATTAGAAAATTTGGAAGTGGATAATTTTTATTAATACAGCGTTTATGAGAAATTGAAAATTACAATATATTTTTATTTGCTGCCACCAAATGAATTTGAACGTTGAGTGAATTTCTGACTCAGTGTTTATCACAGACTCAAATACGTATATAAAACGCCCACTTTTCGTATGTGTTGTTTGCGATTCTCGGTCAATGGCGGAAGAAAACATTGGGAGAATAGAAGTTTCCTGAATAAATCGATTTTCTTGAGTTGAACTGCGGCAATTCGTTCCCCATTTTCGTTAAACCTTTGCGAATTCCTGTGAGAATATTATCCTTCTCTGTAAATAATATTATGAGTTTTACCTAAAGCTATATTATACTTCATCTCTCCCGTCCGAATGTATAAATAACATAGAAAACTTATCTGCGTGTACGAATATTCTATCACCACTGTCATTCATTTTTGGATCAACAATCTAAACAAAAACTTCACACTATCGCTTGGAAGCATTGAATTAATGAGAGAATGAATGAACCCCCATTGGATATACTTCTTTATAGCTCCGTATGCATTGTACTTTGGGAATTGGAAGAAAAAAAATTAAGTGCACTGTCAATTACCTGCATGTATATCCGACATGAATGGGAAATAAACAAATGAGAAAAAAGCACTAATGGATTTCTTTCATGTGAGACGAGGAGGAGTGTGAGAATGAACTTGAGTTGTTGCAACAAAATTGAATTTGCTGAAATATATATATGTATATATATCTCGTGCAATGCGAGGTTAAAGAGGGGTGTGCAAAACGGAAATTGGAGCGGATGTGGCAAGTCTAAACTTTTCTAGCCTGCAGGGGAAACAAGCGAGACACAAAAGTCGATCTTCTTAGTCGAAAAAAGAAATGCTGTAGTTCTTGGGTTGGGTGGCGAAAAGAATGGAGGTTGCACGACAGTGAACGCAGTTCATAGAGGCCGTGAAGAAGAAAGAGAAAAAGGGCGAGTGACTATGGTAAAGGGATAGAAATTGCAGTAGAGCAAGAATGAGGAAGTACACGGGACGTGACAAGTCAAAGTTAGTGAGGCAGAGACATATTCGTAAAGGCTGGTTGTTGAAACCACGGTGAAGTCGTGGAAAATGCGATTGCATTACCCGCCAAGTCTCTGCATAATTACTCTACTGCTAACGAAGTTTTCTTTTTACACACACACACCCACACATACACACATACACAAATATATATAACGTGATGATAACTTTTCAACCTTAAAAATTCCACAGTACATCTATACTCACAAGTGTTTCTATGTTTTTCTAGCTTTATTTCCGAAGATGTGACTTGAGTTGCTCCATACAATTTCTTCATATCTCACAGCTCTTTTATATTGAATTCTTCAATACCGCTGGATTATGATGGCCTACTAAATTGCATTTTAGTTGAATTGACGAATTGAAACGTGAACGAAAGGAATATTGGGAAAGTTGTAACAACTCAACCACTCAATACATCGACCGACATATTACTTCGGTGATTATGGTGTTTAATTCGAGTGGTAGCAGTAAAAATATGCAGACGTGATGACAAACTGACATTAAGAAGTCGTGTACCATATATGAAATTGTATGAGAACGACAATATATGGGAACATCATATGCACTTAAGTATATTCTGTATTTTCTTTTAATTCTTCTGGCTGTGTGATGAAAGTATCATTTATGTAAGATATTTTTTGCTGTACACTAGAAAAATATTTAGCTATATTGTTATAATATTTTTGTCGGGCACATACAAGCAATGTTCTGGTAATTTATGATATGGGCTTTTCACAATGTCACGCTACATTGGCTCATATGTGTATGTGTGTCTTCATATGTATTTGTGCGCTATGCATGAAGTACATACTCATTTTCTTGCTCCATTTATGTCTTTGGGAATGTTGTCATATTGAGTACATCGTTGCCCACATTATTTATGTAAAAACGTTGAGGAAAAAATAGAAAGAATATAATAATGGATATTTCATCGAATATTTTTAGCTCTTGACTTTCATAGTGTAAAGATATATTGCATGAAAAATTCAATCAGAGTATGGGAATATTTATTACTTGATTTTTATGAACAACCAATTACCTTTTCGATGACATAGCTCTTATATTATATATATGCATACATGAATGTATGAACAATTTTATGCTTGTGACAGAATTATCTGTGAATTACTGTAGATAAAGAAGATCCTTATGGTATAAGTTATTTCGTGTCAAGGCGCCCTAATAGTTTCCTTACGTAGCATCTCATGGTCGAGGAAGCGTAAGCCGTTTCGCTATAGAGCCATTTTATCACTGAAACTCCATTATCACGCCCTCCACTCTTTCTAGCTTCTATTCTTCTACAGTATTTGATATATATGAGGTAAAAAGAGAATACTAGAGGGCAGCAGAGCGAAAGAAAAAGACAGCAAAGGCGTGCGCATTATTATCCGTATAACTTAAAATTCATACTCCACTTTTTTTTTGCTCTCACTTTGGGTTCTCCAACGAAATAAATTCATGATATTCGTTTACCTACATTTTTCATTCTATTCCATATTGTGATAGTATATGACACACAATATTCGTTATATGAACAATAATTCCATTAAATATACAAATGTTAATTCGTTTTCTTTGAATTTTATCCAAAATTTGTGTCGATTATATTGACTTTATGATTTGTTCTGACTGCAATAGAATTATCAATGAAATTCCTGGTAAACTTCAGATACAAATTATGAATTTGTTGCACGATTAATCTCACTCGTATGCATCATCATCGGATCGCCATGTGCTGAATAAGAACCGTTGAGTGTGAAAGTTTAATAATCAGTGCTAACAGCATATGTTCATATATCACACATCAATGTAACAATGCAAGATGTGTTGATTTGTCTAGTGGAAAATTGGAATGATTCTGTTGTTGAGTGCGCGACTGAATTGTTATAAAAGGGATGGAGAGACACATCGTAATGCAATTAAGCCGTTAAGCGTTACCTTTACTGGGCTACAGACCGGGGTGGGTTTCCAGACAACCGCGTCTGGAGAATTGTGGTGTAAGGAGTCACCCGTGTACACACACATACACGGTGAAACTCACCATCAGTATCTTCCTATCTTACTCTCGCGTTATGCTTCGTTCATTGGTTCTCTTCGTTATTGTAGTATAGTATTTTTCAAACTGTTGAAGCCACTTTTAGCCACTCCTTTCATTTTCCACTTCACCACATTATTCAAATCTTCATTTAGCAACCGCCAAAGCATATTCAATTCATTGGAAAACGATTTTCAACGCCTGCTGTGAGATGATTGCGCAACTGTATGCGACGTGAGCTATATTGAGGTGATTAAATATATATTTTCCTATGAATAAGTATAGAAGTGTTATAGGGATATCGTCATTCGTAGTCAATTGTTCGAGCCTATTGAGTTCATGAGTACAAGAACAAGTGAAATCAACTTCAGTGTTTAAAGTCCATTCTATTTTCTCGTAGTAAGAACAACATTTTATTTTAGTTTCGCACCACAATGTTGGATTTGTTCCAAATGAAGAGAATAACTGCATTAATTGGGCAAGAGAAAATTGAATGGATAAATTAATGGAAAAAATTTGTTTTTATGAAACCGACTTTACTGAAGCCGCAAAATTTATTCAGTAAGAGTTGAGGGGATGGTTGGATGAGAATGAAAAGGAATTTTGGGCAGTACGCCGATATCGTATTGTGAGAATTATTTGGTGGTTGCGCTATATACTCATAACTATTAATTTATACGCGTGGTGAAAGTTGTTGAGGTTTGAATAAGCTGTGCATGTGCATATGAGTATTGGAATCAATGTGGCTCAGTTGGTTTAATGAATAATAAAACTATTTCAACAAAGTACTGTTAGAGTACGTAATTTTTCCATTAATCTAACAAAAATTTGACGAAAACTCTTGTTATATTTTTTTCCCTCCTTCCAGGACTGTTGTGTATTGAGATCTTCTCACAATTATCCAAATACAATTATATTGGAGATATCATAAGAGCATGAAACCAGAAATGGCGCTTCGATTTAGGCCGAATCTTTAGAAAAAACATTAATCGACTTCGTTTATTTGCTCAAAACCTATAAATTAGTATTTTCGCGTAAGCGAATACAACAGAGAAATGCATGTTTGAAATAATTTATGAGCGCTTCTGTTCGCGTATCTGTTTCTCTAACGTTTATGTAAAGTTTGTTCTACCGTAAACCAACTTGGCTTGGAATTTGTTGCAAGTGTTAGAGAGGTAATTACTACAATTGAATGAAGATCGGTCTCTAAAAAAAGATTGGTGGACATTTCGGAGATGGATTTGCACCTAGCTAGTAATTAACTTTAGCCTGACGTAAAACACCTGCCGTGAACCTTGTAGGAAACGGGAAGAAAAAAAATAGGGACAGAAAAAAATTACACATAAAAACGTAACAAAGAGAAATTGACTTAGTCGCCATTAGTATCATTTTTTTTTGTGGAAATTAAACAAACGAGATGGTTTCTGGCGCAGTAACGAGAACTCGTTTGTTTTACGTTGAAAAAGAGATAAAAGAACAATAACAAAAAAATCCAGTAACTATCATTCACATGAAACTTGGCTGAGTGTCTTGAGGTAATTAACCCGTCTGTCTGAACTAGTACCAATATGAATAATCCTGATTTGCGTATAACTGTGTATAAAATATTTATAGTTGGTGGAACCTAAAGACAATGGACCAACTGCATCATATTGTATTCGAATGATATTTGAAGAAAATATTAAATCTGATATGACTGTCAGTCAATCATTGAATATTGGAATCCTGCCTAAATTCAATATTGGGAAAATAGGGATTTTTTCTGTTCTATTTATCAAACGATATGATTTTCATCCAGAGTCGAAGAACTGTTTTGCTTCTATTTATCTTGGTGATATTTTTGCATTTGACAATTTTAATTCCGAGCCATTATCAATGTGAACTGCCCAACCTGGCATGTTAGTAATATACATTGAACTTTTTTTTTCATCCGGCGTATAGTTGCAATTGTCTTGACTGTCTACCAATTGAGCTTTTTCATTTACCAGAAATTGCAACACATTTTTCGCGATATCCCAGTACCTTTTATCGATTTTTCATTTGGGATGGCCGTATGTACATATGTGTGCTACAGAGTCGGTTAGCCAATGACTGAATCACGTAGAAATTGGTACAAACCACTATCGTACCATGTAGCTCACGAGTGGCAGGCCAGCTAATAAATTTTTTTATTTTACTGAGTGCTGTGGAAGAAGATAGGAGAATAAAAAAGACCGATCGTTCGTTACAAATTAGCGGGTTTCGAATTACGGCTTCAAGTCACAAGACACTCAATTTCAATAAGTGTACCATGAATACGTATTCATGTGATATTGCTGAATTTACAATACATATCATGTTTTATCTATACGAGAATAGATACATTGAAATTGATTCTATCGCCAGTAATATAGGTCAACATGGTATTGGAGATTGGGCAGGTAATGGGAGATTGCAGAGAAGCCTTGAAAATGTTGGATGAAACATGCGTGGAATAATTGCAGTGTGGTATATTGTTAAGAGAATTCATGATGAATACATTGAAAATAAAAGTATTCGGTCATAAGTGGGTTTGTGGGACTTGACAAGAAGCATACAATTGTATTGATTGGGGAGGGAGACAGGAAATAACTTGTGAGTGAACATTGAAAATAGAAGACTGGGTAGAAGATCAATTATTGATACAACAAAACAAATATGAATAAATAATATTTTATCCAATGGTGGAATTTCTTGATTGGTAAATGTGATTGACAGGGAGTAAGTTTTTCTCTGTTTCAGACGCAACTTTTTCCCAGTGTACATTGGAGAAAAAGAAAAAAATCGTTGCGAACAAGTATTATTTGCTTTGCATTTTCTTGTTTAATCCAGTTGATTCGTATTTATAAACGTATGTATGAATGAGAATTTATGGTAAAACGATCAATGAAAGCTAACTTTTTTGATGAGTTTTTTGTTTACACGCAGAAGGTTTTGTTTTTACTCAATCCCTTTTCTCCCTAGTTTATTCATTGATCTCATCTATAAATATAAACACCAACCGAACGACTATTTATTGGCGGATCACTAAACTAAACCCAGAAAGGCCATAAATACAACGGCAGAAATTCTCCCTCGTTTCCTCTAACGTATTTTTTTATCTCCCTTATGTGTACAGTAATTCTTCCTCCACGCATTAATACAACAATTTCAAATTTATTTTATAAGAAAAAAGTTCACCAAATAACGATCATTCCATACTTTTTCAATGATGCGTCATTTTGCTCTCCTATGATTCATAACGAATAGTGAATACGATTCCGCTGACAGTAATCATAATTCTAAATGTTAAATTCATAAAAATCCCATAATCTCCACAAATATTTAGACAGCGTTCGTTATTCTTCCTTGAATCACAGAAACCAATTTGACTTCTTTCATATTCTAAACTATAAAAATAATGGCTTGTCGTAACGAGACAATATCAATTTAGCTACATGTAGTCCTTCTATGCTTTTGTCCTATTCATATATTAACATCTGTGTGAATACTTATACATTGGTGGGAGCAAAACCATTTAAGCCCTGTCTCGTTATCAGATCACGGCTTTTCTTGGGCACCGTAACGCTTGACTCGCTCATTTCTGTTGCTTCTTCACCTATACTAAATATTCGCAACACCTACTATAAAATCGCAGGGGTGTTGCCTGTGACTTGAAAATACTCTACCCTCCTCTCTAATACTCACGCTCAGCAACAACCATAAACATATATATGAATCCGCATGTGCTTGTATCTTCCACCTTCGAAATTCCCTTTTATTCTGTGTTACCAGCCGTTCTCATTCCCTTTTCTCTCTTGTTTCCTATCTTGCACTTTTACACTTACACTTTCACCGACATTTTCTTAGAACAATGGAATTTATCTGTTACCAACCCAATTTCAACGAAATGAAATTGCGCTGATTTTGTCGTCCTTGTTTTTAGCTTGTCGCATTCAACCAATTTTCTATTCAAATGATCATTATTATCTGCTTCTAATTCAACTTAATCTATATATTGACTAATGCGGATGATTCCAATGACATCAACTCCTGTAACGCTCATCGCATCACAACTCTGAGTGCAGAATAAAATGAACAAATTATTGCTATTTATAATTTCCCACACACGAATGTAGAGGACAATATCATCGGAATAAAAGAGATGAATATAGCAAGAACAAACGAATTTTTGGAGTATAAGCGCTCGCATGATGACAACTCTTGCTCAATCAACATCGTCCGAAAGTTCCCTATTATCATCATTGTAACTAATAACATGAAAAAAAAGGGAAAAAAATAAAAAAAAAACATTGTTGTATGCGGGGCTGGTTGTTAATCTAGCGTGAAAATGAAATTGACATGCAAACTACGCGATCCACGAAATTACGTTTCGGAGCGTGCTTCCGCAGTGTGTGTTCACGCGCACGCGGTGCCTATATGTATATATATATATATGTTGCGATGCGTAAGTCAGTAAACCATTGCTGCTACAGTGGACATTTCAGGAACACGATACACCACTATATAACATTTATATATATTGTGGAAACAACGAGTGGTCATCGGATCACTCTGCGCATTCTCCCTCTCACTAAATTGCTCTCCTTTCACCTCCAACGTTTCTCTCCATTTTTTTTTCCATTCTCCACAATACCCATTTACTCGTCTATCTCTTGTGTGGCTCATGCTACCCTACACCTACTGTCACCCCCTTACTCCCTCACTCAATTGCTACTGTCTCGCTTGCTCCCTCACTTTGATACTCTTGCGTTTGCTGTTTGTTCGTACGGAACGACATCGATCGTCAATGTTGTTACGTTGAACGCCGTGGAGACACTATATAGACAATGGAGGATCTGAACCGCGAAATAGAGATAATGACTGGCTAGCCAATCAACTACTAATCCTACAATTGTACAATGATGAAATAATGAGAGACTTTTACGTTTTACTTTCAATTTTAAATTGTCCTCTAATTTTATAATTGAATTGGGTGCTATTGAGCGGCAATCAATTTGAAGATGATTGGAGGCACATAAATGTTTGTATATTTGATTACGTCAGTCTATATTGGAAGAGTTTAATAGTTTACATGATTTTAATTGGATATGCACCAAGAGAATTGATAACTCGTATATTGTTATGTTAGTTCGTGTTGATCAATATTAGTTTGCGATGTCGTTTTTTCTTCCAAACGAACAGGTATTTGAAACTCCACTGGAACAATAAAATTCCAAAATGAAAGAATGAGTTGTCCGTTGTTGGTGATCAAGTGAGATATTGAATATTGAGTGAGGCGTTGGATATCACGTGAGATATGGATCAATATACAGCAAACAGATTCAATTTTTATTCTAAATTCCATATTATTTTGAGGGGAAATTTTTCAATTATTCACGCTTTGACTGACTTTTCATGAGTGTTCTAATTATGACGCACTAGACTAAACGAGTTGATAATAGCTAAATTTATTCATAAATGGTTTCACTTCACCATATTATATTAATTAGTTTGAAACATCATCTCACCTGAAATAACAGGAAATGTATCTTACATGAACATTTTTTCCATTCTTATTCTAAAATGAAATTATTCAACATGTGGCGTTAATTAATTCAGCTATAACATCCTCTGTTCACATTCAACAGATCTGAACATGAAAAAAAAATAATGGATTGGAAGTATGAATACAAAATTATGAACAAACAGAGTCAGTAAAATGTTCAAATTCTATGAGTTTTTCATCATTTAACTAGGAAAATAAACTGACAGGATAAATGAAGTTGTATCCAGCCGTAATTGAATAATAGTATATCCATAAATATCAAAAACATATTCTCGACGCAATACCCCATTTTTTTTTACCGCCAATGGCGATTATATTCACATAATATTTGCATTACTGTGAGAAAAAACAGTGATAATATCACAGACATAAAGCAATAATAGTGACGATGAGACGAGCGTATACATGCAAAATATAGGGAAGAAGAGTAACAAGAGAAGCCGCTACGTTGACCAGTGGTAGCACATGTAATGTATTCGTCGTCGTGTTTCTCATGCATCAACAACGTGATTTCCATGCATACGACCACTATTTTCCCCTGTTGCAAGGCTGCCATGCTCTCATGTCTCTCTACCTAGGTATCGTGTGCACGTATAATTTTCTTTTTTATTTTCATTTCCCAGTCCTCCTCATGTATATAAACTGTGTACACATGTGTGTATTAGAGTTTTCGGGGGGTATACGAACATTTACGCGTGTCCTGTGTGCACAGGGCAGAGATAGAATATCTAAACATGTATTCAGACGTTTGAATTGCATATATACATTTACGTCTATATGTTATATACGTGCGTTGGACGATTATGTGCTTACGATGGTACAGTTCAACAGCTATGCCATCACCACTGCATATACATGTTTGTCTGTAGATGCCTCCAGACGGATAGACATTGCATAGTGTGCTACACACATCTGTATATATATTTAAGTGAAACAGACACGCTAGTTGATTATATTCAAGCTGGATAATACACGTATTGGTGCCAGATTACACATATATCTACATACAATTAGCGTGCAAGCTCGTAATATTGTGATCAAGATCTTGATACATGCTAAATGATAATGTTAATTGCTGAAACTTGATTCAATTATTGACACGAAGAAGGAATTAATTAAATTCGTATTAATGTTATTGGGGTAAGCGTAAGCAAATATGAATGGGCATGTTGGAATAGTCGGGAGAAGCTACTGGCATTATTACTTTTGGGCAATTACTATGTGGACTGTTTGGTAATGGGATATTTGCAATGATTTCGGCTGATTCAATTAGGTGGTTACTTATAATTCCTTTTCCAGCTTCTGTTCACATAATGTTGCCCAATATCCTATTTTGAGATTGGAATAAAGTTGATATTCATTTATGAGACCAATATTCCACCTTTTGAATCATCAATGAGAAAAAAGATCTTGTGCATGCAATGTATTCAGATAAAATTAGTTTTCGATATTGCAAAACCTTAGGGAAATTTCAATTAAATGTTTGATACTAGGGAAAGAATTTGATAATAACTTCTATCATGATATTTGAATTTCGAAGAATTCGTTTAGTATTCTTGTGTAATTCATGATTTGCAGAGGCTCTAGGTAATCAATCGATAATACATGTATGGAACTGTACATATGTACTGTCTACTTATTCTGAAACTGTATGCATGTCTTCAGATGCAGTATATGATAAAGTTGGTTGCCCGAGCTTGAACGTAAACTTGGAATTAGTTGTCGGATGTGGTCTTGATGCTTTGAGCAACGGAACGTTGGAAGTGAAATTCGTTGAATTCCAGTATGCGTCACAAATTTCTGGATTCTACTGCTACTATTCGTAGATACGATTGTATGTCAAAGCCATTCGACCGAGCGATCTGCTTGTGACAATCAAGACTGGGAACTATATAATAGTTTTTAATTAATCGTTGGTAAAACATCTACAGGTGTGGTGTGTACTAAAGTTTTTGCTGATTATAAAGTGAGATCGAAGATTTTATCATTGATGACGTACATCATACATGGACTGGTAAATGAGTGTGATATTCTCCCATACAATGTTTTGGCTATTGTAACATTCCATTGACAGTCATAAAAAATTTCCACCACTTTCAATCACATATCAGATATTTTAAGTTTACCATGAACTTAGAATGATGGACATAAATTGCGGATATTCTTCTGGACATATTGTGTTTTTTTGTTGAGTGTCCTAATTTCTAGTGTTGCTGGCAAAACAGCGATGTCAGCGATATTCATATTGAAGTTTATATTCAAATTATTTTGATAGCAAAATGTTTGCTTCGACAGATTCAATGTCGCACCTTTGTTTCTTGTAAAGTAGACGATGTTACATTTGAGACTTCATATCACAATATTTCTACCATTCTCAACTATTTCAAGAGTTCTAGTTACAAGTTGGTTAATTAAACTATAGTAGTGCTGAAATCGCTTGGAACTGATAATTAAATTCGAATCGTATTATTTGATACGATGAAAAAAGACAATTCAGATATTTAATAAGCTGCGCAAGCTGCCTTCAACAGAATATGAAGTAACCCTGGCACGGCTAATATGCTCAGATGAAAATTCATTGATGGAAAATGTAGGACAGTATATTTGTGAGAGAATCCATCTTCAAATCTTTTTTTTTTATCTCACTTTTTTTCTGTTTTTTCTTTTACAATTCAAGGAAAGTTTGAACGAGAAATCTCCGCATTAGCAGCATTCACTCTGATTGTTTCGCTTCTCGGGGAGAAACAATGCGTCAGTATGGTGAATAACGCGGACCCTACTTTTGTAAATGAACAATAACAACGAAAAAAATAAGAAAGAAAAAAAGGGAAAGCAGATGGAGAAAAACCCTGTAAAAAAATAAAAGCGTTGGAATTTTTCAAGTCTGGGAAGTGGCCGATGCTTTCGTGTCGATTGAATCTGTGCTTGAAAAGCTCCAGACAAGTTCTCGAGACGAAAAGCTTCCAATGCAGTATATCGTTGCGAGGGTTGAGGCTCTATTCTTTTTTGTCGATCTTTTGCCTCTTCTTTTCTCTTTCTCTCCCTCTCCATTTTTTACTCACCAACAGTTATCTACTGTATATACATACGTCAAAACTCATTGACGCATACTGTGAAATAGTAACTGGTAGTCGATCAGAAACTTCGAGAAAGAAAAATAATGGCATAAATAAAACAGAAATGTAGTACTGATGAGTGAATTGAGAATAATGGAACAATAGACCGTGGGTGGTTCTCAGGAATATTCATTTCGCTTTTTCCTTACACATAGTTCCTAGAAACGAGTCAAGCATAAGAAATACCAATAACAATCATAATAGTGATAATGATAACGATGAAGATTGTACTTATCAGAGCAGTAGATGAGAGCTACCTTGTTCGTGTTTCATTTTTTCCCCCCATGCCTCGAGTCGGAGACTTCTCATTCCGCTCCTACATTATTTTTTCGCGATCATATTAATGATCTCAGAACGCACAATCGAACATATTTATGATACACACAATTGAAAGCATATTGTTAACGACTTTGTGAGGTGACTTTGCAACTCAAGAGTTGATAACGGAAATGTGAAAAAAATGTTGGAATATGGTTTTCTTTTTCGCCTTCAATTTTACACAAGATCTGATGCCACATACTTTTGTGATGTATTCTTTTTCTTTGTTCAATTTTTTTTCTATTAATACTTTGTAGATGTTTCGCTGGTTGTCGCGCGTTGTTTTCTTTCACTTCTGAGGAATTATCTGGTATCACTTTTTTTTTTTCTAAGAAAAACTTGTGTCTGGTGTTCATTGTTTTCAACCAAAATGACGACCCAGTTTATATCTCACACTTTCTTTCTCTTTAGTGCTTTTAGCAAATTGCCTTCCGATGCTTTACCAACAGTCGCGTGAAGTAGACAATGCAAAGTGTGAAAACTAGGCCATTAATAGTGGTAATAGACACAGTCCATCATACATATAAGAATTAGTTATGCTCGTACCATTTTCTTTTTCTTGTAACGCGTTGAGGGTTATAATGATGTTAGATATATTATTTAATAGTGGATGATGATTAATTCATAAAATTTTCTGTTTATTTTCTGTTTCAGTACCTCGTGTAGAGATTGTTGATGAACATGGTGCAACTGCTGGTGACAAATTCTACAAAGCAGGCAGCACGATAGAGCTCAAGTGTGTTGTGAGCAAAGTGCCTCATCCAAGCGGTTACGTGACGTGGAGACACGGTGCTCGAATGTTGAATTACGACACAATACGCGGAGGAATTAGGTGAGAATTTGATCAACGAGATTACATCAATTATTTAAAGTACACTGTAGAATATTTCAAGAATCAAATTCAACTATGATACGATAATCAGAAATTATCCATCTTACTCGTTCCAATATTTTTTATGATTTCGTTTACGAAATTCATTTAAAAATAAAAGTATCGCACTGTATACAATAAATCGCCTCAATATCCGAGTTGAATTTTGAACTCATATTCATGCGACCTGCATAGAATGATTCTAATTGCTTCGATGAAGAATGGTCATGTCCACTGAATTTTGAGAGGTTTTCATCAAACTTCTCGCCAGTATGGTGTACGTACCAGAGGGGACTAAGGGTCTCCACAGCATGACGTCGTTCACATAGTATGTGTGACCTAATTGGTTATATCTCTTGGAATTCATGAATTTTAAGTGAGCTCAAGAGATCGATTTGAATATTCTTTTTTATCTTTTTTTTATCTTCTTTGCTTCATTCTTTTTTCAATTTCATATGGCGCTCTGGTTATTTCAATCAATATCGACACGATTTTCCGCGCGTTAGGAGGATGAGAATTGTGATATAAGTATGACAATTGAATTATGTCCTCAATTGAGGCTTAATGAAGAAAAAAATAGGAAATCAAATCATGTGGGTAATGAAGAAAAAGCAAAAGAGTATTCCTAAGGAATCAATCATTTCGTTGATATTTTTAGTGTGCAATACTTTGTACTTTTATAAAATTCATTGTTATTTTTTCTTTCGTTTTTCAAAATAGAATGCAATCAATTACTGTGGATTCTGATTCATTTGTAGTATCATAAAATATATATTTCTACAATATCGGTTTCATCACCTCATCACTGGTGAACATTCTCGAAAATATCTTTCGATGTTTCGTATGTCCATGCCGACTGGTTCTCTCGTTGCACTCGTTCAAATTTGGAAGTGAAAATACGAAGTGATCCACAGTTATCATCTCTCTCAAGTGTATAACAAAACACTTCGCTCACCAAATTCAACAATGTCGCAAAATTAGCATGACTCTACATGGAATGATACAAATTAATTGCCGATATATTCATTCACCATTGTTGATATTGAACCACATAGATGTATATGTATAATACAATTGTTCATGCACCCAGATGCATACATTGGTTGGTTATACCATGAAAGTTCAGCATTGCGAATGATACGGTGGACCTCTTCCCCAAGTTACATCTGATACGTTATAGAACCAGGAATAGGACTAGATATATACTATATATTGGTATCGGGGTTTAGCCCGGTACGGGGGCGTTTGGGCATCGAGTCTGACTACATACGTTAAATCCCAATGCGTTATAGTATAGACACGTATATACACAATACATATGCGCACCCGTTTGGTTTCCCAAGCGCTACTGCAGTATCGAAGTCCGTTCACGTACATGTGAGATACGGTGTTGCCCAGCATGGCCAGTTTAATTATTGGCCCATCGCGGCACTATTCGACGTGATAGACGTTCGAGGATGGCTGGTGTAACATAAAAGGAAAATTACCATTTACCATGGCAGTCACACCAAGCGCCATGTCGAGTTGGTTATCGCTGTCCGCCACTTTGCTCTTTTTGTCTTCTCCGCTTCTTTAATTCTTTTCGTATAACGTTTAGTAAATTGCTAATCAATTTAGTGTGTTAGATCGACGACAACATCAACGGGTGCTTCAATATCAATGCGAAATTCATTTATTAATCTACGCTTGAAATTGAAATTGAATTTCGAATCAGTGCTTTTTGTTCTGAGTATGCGAAAGTTTGAGAATGGAAAAAAAAAAGTGAGATGAATTATTTTATGAATAGTTAGTGATATACATCGTGATTATTTAGAATTTTATTAATTCCATGCATTGATTGAAGATAGCGAGTTTGTATTGGAGAATGTATTCCGTGTCGATAAGTATTTTGGTGCATTGGTTAGGATGTGGCTTTTCAATTGAATGGCGCGCAAAAGCGAATGTACGATTTGGTAATATATGTGGATACAAAGTTGCAGAAGAGGAACTATCTAATGGTCGGATTTCCCAAGCGATATTTCTGAATTCCATGGAATGGTTTTCAATTGACAAACGTGATTTCTGTGTCAATATGAATTCATATTGATATGTTAACAGATTGAAATATTTTATGTATACTATTCCCGTAGTCAGACACGATGGCGAATATTCATTTGGAAGTTTCATTTATGCAATGAAATTGTCTCATAAAAAAATATTATATAAATTAACGGTTTTCGTTTTCAATGAGATAAAAATTACTTCTATATTAAAATGCAATTTTTCTTATGACGTTTGTCATAAAACAAAGTGTAATTCAGGTCATACTGTTAATGTCATACTGTTGTGCCAAGAGGTCAGTCATACTTCGGAGAAAGCTCGAATTGTAAAGTTGCACTTTAAGATATGAAGTAGTTTCTTTGACTTATACTTTCTGCTATGAATCGCGCCATACATTATAAATTAAATTATGTAAATAAATGTTCATTGCTGTGTAGATAAAAATATTCATTAGTCTCTTTACATTAACCATTTCAATTGAGTGAATGTCAATTAACTTTGATACATGAACGAATATGCAATAGAGAAGGCGTTATTTTGTTTCAAGTGTGTTGATGTGTCCTTTTCAATTTTTGCATGTAGTGACAGATGAGATGAATGTAAAGATCTCTAATGAATGTAACATTAATGTAATGTAACTACGTCAAGTGCTCCGGTCAATTAACTTGGCGCCTGATGCTGCATGCATATATGTATACCATCCCAGTTAGCATTATGTCGTATAGCGCACAGACATTGTGAACTTTTCCTCAGTGCGATATGGCGCCGCACTTTCCGTATCGCTCGGCGGCTTCCAAGCCATTTGCCTTTGACCTCATGACGCCAAGTAAGACATTGAGACACGAGAGAAAAACGAGAAGTCAACTGTATGTATACACAGACAGATGACTGAGTTACGTTGAATAAAGAAGTCTCGCGATTGTCCGCGATGAACAGTTGCCCCATCGGTATATATCCTGGTTGTTGAAGGATAACTTTGACTAACTTTATCGCATATACGTAAACCAAAACATTTAACAAGATGATTCAATAAATATTCTCTTGTGAACTATATATCTATCCCTGCTTTGCTTGTTGGTCACTGTAACGTATATACCGGTATAGAATTTTTTCAATTCACTCCAAACAATGAAAAATTATGACAATTTAATCATGTCTCGAATCTCGAAAAATAAAAAAATGACTTCCAACGGAAAAATAATGGAATCCTCGGAATCCCAACACTAAATCGCATAATTTGTTATTCTAGTAATTGCATGCTATGTTGATTATTCAGGTGCGAGCGTGCCTGAGCGTTCAGTTTTCGAATTATCGTTTTCACGTGACAGTTTATCATAACGATGAAAATGTACACTTGGTGAATATAAGATTTCGTTACATGCAAGATGCTACTTGCTGTAGTGATTTGTTGGCGCGTGCTCACAGTATATCAGAGAATCGGAGTGATGTCAAGATTACGTCTATACACACAATCCCTCATCATATCGTCTTGACATATAAATCTAAATTAATCGTCGTGCAGACAAATATCGAATTTACAATAATTAATTCTCTCTCCGTGAATTCTCCACTCAGCTCACTACATACCACGAAACAAAAATTTGCTACTTACTATCAAAACAAAACGAAAGTTTCACATGTGTGTATATTGATATAAAAAAAAAACATACAAGGTGCCGGTGTGAATTTGTTCCATTCACGTTTGCGGATAAATAACGATTTTTGTTGCCACCAAACAATTAATCGTTCGCTGCTGATTGTATGCAATTTATTGCTGTAATTTGGCCGGAAATGGTCGGGCAGCGGCAGCGTGCTCCCACAGATATAAACCCTCATATACCAACAAACTTCTCTCACATTGGTATCGAATGTATAGTTAGTTTGCCACTCAGATTTATTGATTTTACGTCAACAATTATTTATTTTTGCTCATTTACAAAGAGAAAAAAAGTGCGTAAGATTTCATTCTTATATTAAAACATAATTTACAGAAAGTTTATTCCATCATTCACCTACATAAATATAACTGTAATATGATAAATTCAATATTCGTTATATTTTGTGCACATTTGCGTAACAAAATTGCAGATGCCCGACAGAAAATAATAGAATAGAGAAAAATGTAATACAAAATAAAAATCGAGCGATTTAAAAGCACATCCATGTGGACGAACTCTAGACTGGCTATTGAAATTCATCCGCACTGTTTGCCGTAGGGTTTTTGTTCGGATAGAGGACATCAGTATAGCAGAAGCTTCAGAATGAATTGGCACATATGCAGGTAGAGGAAAAAGTATATATATACATATAGATGTATGTATAAACATAGAGAAAAAGAGCGAGATGAGTTGCTTGGAGACTACTGACCCTGGGTGCGGTAGTTTTACAGTATGCTCGGGTTGGAGAGAGGTGAATATAGAGATGGCAAGTCAGGTAGACCAATATGCGGCATCTGGCGTTACATGGTTCAAGCTTGGCATAACAAGCTACGGACTTGGTGGCGTTCACTGATGGGAAAAGTTGTCGTATGCAAGCTCAGATGTGTCCCTCTGTGCTTCAACATATTATATTTGTCCTTCTTGACGTCAATCTCCTGTTCTATTATTCCTCTTATCTTTTGATATACATATATACAAATTATAATTATTTATAAATTCCATCTGCGTATGTGAACACAGCATTAATAAAGGTGATCAATTCCATGCGTTTACATACATGCATATACGTACGAAAATTTTCCAAAAGAAATTCCATGAAAAAATAGTATAGCGGGAGGTTTTAACTATATATCGATGAAAAATGGTAGAGATAGCGCATATTAAACTCCGAAAGTTGTCCGTTTTCTGCAGAAAAATTCGTATAAAATTTATCTGTACGAGCGAACCATCGCGTCTGAAAATACATGTATATATTGGTAGAGCGCGATGGGGTGGTCCCAATTTGGTGATCAAAATGGGAGTCTCTCGTGAAAGGATATCAGATCATAGCCTTCGGAAATTTAACGTTGATGACACCACATCTCTGTGTGTGTATATATGTACGAGACATTGTATGACTCGCCAAACTTTTTTATAGGTGAAACTGGCATTGCTATATACGGATACTTGTCCGTCATGTATAGGTGTAGTCTCATGGGAGCATGAAAAAGTCTCGGAGTAGTTTTGAAGAGAGGAAAAAAAAAACACCGAGAGTTAAATCTAATCATAATGAATTTTAGATAAGAAAAATTTGAGGTTTGACAATTTCATAGTTCAGGGATTATGATGATACGTTATGAAAATAAAAAAAGGACATATTTCTAAAGTGCTATGAAGGAATGGATCTCCTTTATTGTTGTAGTTGGTGATAGTGCGCTAGATTCAATACAAAGCTTTTTCAATGAATCAACTATCGAATGGATATATGTCTCTCACATACTACATTATATAGGATTAGTTTTAACTGCAAGTGACGTTTCTCAAGCTCGTTGAAATTATCTCCCGTCGTATATTCAGTTGTTCAACTCATCTCCAGCTTCATATATCTGGTATACATCTCATTCACATGCTTCTACTTTCTTGATATACATGTACTCATATAGACATTATTGGGGTAAGCAGATGTAGTTTGAAGCACATGAATGCAGAGGCAGCATGTCTACTCAGGAAATCCCCTACATAGTCATTGAGTATAAAGTTCAAAGTTTTCTGCTCTTTCGTAAAGATAATACATTTTTCATTCATAAACTTGGCTTATTATGAATTTGTGAACTTTGAACTTTTAACCTACTGTGAAAAATATTATGAAAAAGAGATTCTATCAGATTTCATGGTTTTCGACATATTCACGGTAATCAACCATTTATTACCTTTTGAATACACTAAAGATTCTGACAAAAAAATGAAATAGAAGATCAAATAGGAAAGCAATTGTTTGCCTTACAATTAATTTATCTTTCATGTTCACCGAGTTAAATTGCATATGATTATTGCATGTTGATGAATTTAATGAAATTTCTGTTTAGCAAATGGCAAGGGGCAGAGAACGTGCGTGAAATAAAGCTCCCTTTTTCTCTCACTTTTTTCTTTTTATTCCTCTTGACGCTCGCACTTTGTACGTTCTTTTTCTTCCTGTATTATTATTTCTTTTTTTCCATTTTATTTTATTTATTGTTTTTTTTTCCTTTTCGCTGTACACTGTTATCCAGTGCTCTGTAGTACTAAACAGCATTGAGTATGATTAAACAACCCAACTTGTCCATTTCTCTATATATATGTTGTGCTTTAGAGTGGGCACGAGCGGCAGTTATTTCTTCTCATAGTCTCTCTATTTTTATCTTTCTCTTTTCTACTTGTACGTGCGTAGTATAGTGTTGTAAAATTACTCTACTCAGCAAAGAAAGAATATATTTATACATATACCACACGATGAAATGCAGCGCAATAGTGCTCGTGTACCGCATATTTTCATTCACGCAGTGCGGCACAAATTTTTGTAATGATACCTTATCACACGAGCTTCCAACTGGCACAATAGTAAGCTTCACATCATTCATTCTGAACTTTCAAGCAACATTTCATTTCATATATTTTACATTCCAGTGGAATTTCTCACCACACTTTTCGCATATTTTTGTTGTTATTATTTCTTCATTATGCATCAGGTGCAGTATCATCAATTCATCAATTCATCAATGCATCATATGCAAATGTAGGAAAGAAAAACTTCCTTCTGTATTATCTATTCGTTCCGTGATGGAAAATATACGATATGTGAACTAATTAATCGAAACAAATGTGCTACAGGTCTAGATTCCTTATACAATGGTGCAAAGAATAAAATTGTTGGAGATGGCAATTCACATGGATTATCTATCATTATTCATACTAATATAATGGCAGGAATCCAATTGAGTTCATATGATTGTGCAGCAGCAGAGTAGAGAGCAATGACTTTGCGTTCGAGCGAAATTTCTGGACGTTTGTTTACGTTCTTTGTTCTCTGACAATCCCTATTGTACGGATGGATACCATGAAATTCATGGTAATATTTACGGAGATATTTGTATTTCTACTACACTATTGACAGTTTAAGATATTTATAGTCAACATACGCTTCACAGTTATTACTGATGATATGACGAATCACAAGCCCAACTACGCTTCGAACTAGATGAATGAATTGTAGTTTTGGACCCGCGGGGCTGATTCAGACAGCGAATTAAGAGCAAATATGCAGTATTTTTCTTTATAAAGTGGAGTTTTTTAATGTGGAAATCATTAGTATGAGTTGTATTAATGAGGAATACGATGCGATATGGCCGCATTGTGTTCTCTCTGCAATAGAAATTTCATCGGCATAATTTTCATACGCATATATTGCATTTCATTCACAATGGACAATAAACACAAATGAAATGATATAAATCTTTGATAAACATCATTCCAACATTCAATCCAAGACCAAGGCAATCCACCTATAGAATATATAATCATTGCATAATCGTGGCAATAATCATACAGAGTATTAAATCTGATTGAAGCTGCCCGAATATTATCAATTAGCAGAAAAACTAATTATGGGAGAATAAAGTCGTACATAAACATAGCTCATTTCGGATAAATCCTCGTTGTACTCGGAAAACCACCGCATGTCGAATTTTGAATACAGTGAATCGTCATATCTTCCACGCAACTGCACAGCATGTACGATAAACCTGTATGTATATTGATGTAATGCATACGAACATGTAGATGTAGTCGATGCATTCAAGTTTGCATGGCAATTTCGGAATTTTTTGGGTCTGTCTTTTTCGAGTACAACACATTCTAGGAATGGAGAATATTGTAGGTGCTGTTCGTATGCAACACAAAAATTTCTGCTCTTCGTACAAGTTGTGTTGTTATCATGTAACTACTTGGCATTTTCTGTGGCAAGATATCTAAATGCATATTTTCTTTAATGACAATATACAAACTAGATTGCATATCCGAGTAAAAATTATTGATTTCATCTATGTTGTATACGTTTCATAGATTCGTATTTTAATTTTTAAATTCGTATATATTTCATATGTTTCAAATACTTCATGAGAGTAGATCTGGCAGCAAAATGTCAGCACGCGACTTGTCAAGTTTTCTCCAATATCGGCATGAGTGACACGAAAAATATGGATATATATCCATCATACAAACTGTCAATCACTCTTTCGTGGTACTTTCTTAGAATTTTCGTGTTAGTTTATATAAAGCGTATGATATGAAGTGCAGTCTCGGATTTGGCCGTGATAAGGAAATGATTATTATAATCTTGTGAATTTTAATATTGAAACGATTGAAAATTATGTGGTGCTTATTCTTATGTGGTAAATTTGATGTGATGAGAACATTTACAAAACATCTGAACCGTCGAAAATTGCAATTATTATCACTGAATTATGTTTAGTCCCTTAATTATGATTAAATAATTTTCCTTATAATGTGAATGCTAGGATATATATGCACACATACATTCGACGTGCTTGATAATTCACATGGACGGCTCTGAAATTTTTTCATTCGCATCGACGCGTCCTTGCACATATTCTTCAGGCGGATGAATTGTTTCACTTTTTATTCTTTTTCCTTTCTTTTTTCCGAACAAATAACGGACGAGCGCTTCGCCCTCACAAATTTGCATGATCAAATCACACGCCGTTGCAGAAAAATTTCGTATCTGTCACAGCTTGACGGACATTCTGAATGCATATTTAAAATTTTTTTTCTTTTTGCACACATGTATCTATATGTATACGCACATACTGTTGGCAGTCCAACATAAATGTCAATCCAAACGTCTGTGATAATATTTTTTGAATTTGCATACAATGATTCAATCACAATTTCGAATTTGTAATGCGATATTTTAACTAGAATATATGGAAGAGCAATAGGCTTTTTCTCGTTATTTTTTCTCAAATCATTTGTCCTCTCTTTCATGTAACTTTTCATTGTGAACGGTTGTCACTCATTGTTTATATAAATTCTTCATGTCATTTCAATATCCGTCACCCAGCACAACATATCCACAAATATAAATCTGTTGTCGATGATACCTCCCATCATAAATCATCTGATAAAATCGTCCACATCGATATTTCCATTCTGCGCAGTTTTATAATACATTATTATGAGAATATTGATATAACAAGCGATAAAGTTCGGATTAAATTTTGTTAATTCAAATTATTTCGAACTTATCTCTCCGCATTGCTGATTGGGAAAATCAATTCCTCACTCGATCAAATTAATGTCACCCTTGTCTGTCCCAAACGAAAAATAATCAGACATATAAAGATGCAAATATTTTGCGCTGAACCTTTCAGCGATTAAATTTCTTATACATACACATATCGCTGTTCATAGTACCATGCATGAACTATAACTGTCCACCCTAACACACGTTGCAATGAATAATAAATTTTACTGGTGTATACATCCCACTATCTAACCCATAAACTCGTTACGCTCAAAGTTCTCACGTCTACCTGCGCGCTATGAAATTCTCGTGAAATGGCCTTTGGCCCCGTATTCACGTAGTATATATACATGTATGTACTATCACACTGAGAAAATACTTGCGCGAAGGGAGGATGTACTTGTGTACCACTTAGTCCAGTCGGCATCATATGTAAAGGGAGAGAATAAAAACTGAAGTTTGAATCGAGAGATAGATATAAAGACCGTCAAGTTTAAATTATAGACCATAAAAAAGTTTGCAAGTTTGCGCGATTAAGTTACGGAGATAATGTATAGCTTTGTAACAGTGCGCAAATTGCCCTTCGATCTTTGGATACTGGATAGGGGATTTTCCACCTGCAATCTCTGCATTACGACGCTGAAGCTCTATTTTTACACTTATACTGCCATGTGTTGCGCGCAAATTTATTATTCATCCTACAATTTATTTACTTGTACCACCGTTTGTTCAAAATTTCACTCACATCCAATGTTTCGTGTTGTTGAAAGTTTTTCAATTTTCTTTTTATAACTTTACAATATGGGAACTGAACAGATCATGTGGGTTTGGATAGTTAAGAAAAATTAAGTTCCGGATAAGTAGCGTGCTGATTTCTGAATCTATTTAAAATTACTTCGAAAATGGAATTGCTTCTAGCTTTTTAGAAGTTTTGTGAGGTTTAAATAATATTGATAAATTGACATCATCATCGCATACGTTTTTGATATTATCAAATGCAGCGATTGAATTAGTTTCATTCATGCGATTGGATGTACAAAAGTTGGTGTGGGGAGTGGTATGGGCATCTACTGATGAGCTTTTTCATCAAGTTCATTTTTCCTATGATTCATCGACAAAATGCTTGCGTACTTATGGATGTGCACATATTAGCCTACACTTTGTTCTTGTGCAATTTTCATATATTCGAGTCCTCCATATAGGCTAGTTTCACACGAAGATGAGAGTGCGAAGTGAGCCATATCGACCGATTGGGATTTTGGGCGGAGATGTGTGGTATCAGCGAAACTCTCGTGGCAATCGAATTATTCGCTTGGCACCACCAGCGTGCCAGGGCGATTTCATGATTGAACATTTGGGTAATCACGTCGTAAAGTGCTCGAATGAATGTGCGTAAATTAGGTAGACCATGTGAATTGTGATCAATAGAACTGTTTGCGAATCCATATAACTCGAAATATTTTCTTGCATCTCACGGAGGGAGTTTGTATTTTTTGCCAGGCTTTAGTCACCTAATCGAATATGTTTCTATGTAGTGGATTGAAACTTCAACGATTATGACGATATTTTGAATGTTTCATATCATTACAATATAAATCGATAATCATTCATGAAGTTCAATTCAATTGCACACAGAAAAAAATAGCGATTGGGAGAATAATAAAAAAACAATGATGCAAAACAAAAAACTAGACAGTGGTGGGAAAAGTATGATCTGAATATTATTATTCATGAAATTAAACTATATATATGGAATGGAAATTTTAATGGCACCGTGGTATAATGAATATAACATCATGAAGATTAAATTACTTTAGTGCCTTCTGAAAACTCAAAGTACTCACTCTTTGTGTCCGATGAGAATTGTTACTCCGATTTACTAAGTTATTCCCTTTGTTTTGTAATCATTGCTTTGTGTTGTTTAGTAAATGTTATGATGGGGATGCACTATTCTCCTCTGCCACCATCCGAATAAATATTATTCTCTCAATTTACCACTTCTCTTCCAGCTCATCATTCTGTTTAAATATTTAACTCCAATTGGGATCTAAATACCAACGTTTTTGCTCAACATCTTAATATACATTGATTCAATATTTATCCCAATATCAAATACGTACTTGTTAAGTGCGCTCTTGAATTGGTATTTATGCGTTCCGTTGGAGGCTATGAGTGTAAAAAAATAGCGAGCTATGGGTTAACATTCACGAATACATAATGCATGCAGTGCCGCTCTCTGCGACTCTCGAGTAACCTGAAAAAGAGAGCGGAGTAAAGCCGTACAGTTTGTATTGGGTGGACAAGAGAGCGCCGCATATGGATCGTCCAGCCAGCAAGTGCCGCTCCGAGAGCTTTTAAGCTCAGCGTTAAGCTGGGATTTATTTCTGACCTGCTTACGCTCGTGAAACTATTGCCCAGAAACGTTATTTCAGAATGTTGAAATAGTTTGGACTATTTATTGTCTACCGGAACGATGGACATTGTAACCGACTAACAACACGACTTCGTGAAAAGCAGCCCTCTATAGTGAAGAGAATATAATTTCCAGATGCACATTCAGTTGCAACTCTAACTAACCCCTCGCATCATCAGCACTTCTGGGATCTCATGCAATAATATAAGTCACTATTGTATATTTGCATATGCACACAATTATTGCACAATTGTACATGTTATAAAAAATTGAAAATTCCAATTGTAATTAAGGGAATAGGGTGTTGAGCTTCCTCGAATAAACCGGGAATAATTTGTGCAGATGATGAATTGATTGGGCGGAAGTATTGATGATATAATTTTAATAATAATGTAATGTAAACTTTGTTATCCCATTTTTCACAATTTTCACAAATTCGCATAATTTGTATTATCAATTTAGGAGATAAAAGTGTTGCATTTGGTGAGAAGTTGAATGAATAAATAGATAAATTGAATTTGCTGTAAAGTGCGGACGAGATGTGATCCGTCGACTTGCAATTCAAGAATACTCGAGATATTTTGTCGTCTTTTCCAACACTAACAAAAATGACAAATACCAAAGTTTTTTTTTTTTACAGTAGAAACGAAGTAAAAACTTGTCGTACACTCGACGCCTCTTTCAACAGCATGTTTAAGAGGGCTCAAGTAAATTGAAAATGGAATTAAATTTCACTGGGTGGCTCGAGAGTTGTCAAGTTAAAGTTGTAGAGTCAAGACAAAATAAAACATAACTATCAAAATATCGAATAAAATTATTTTATTCATCTTCGTATGTTTTGGTACTATTTTCACAAATTAAACTTCGTCATGGCATATCATAGAACCATTATCTCATTGTTCGCCTATTTTTTGGATAGAGAAATTCGTTTCTTAAGTCAATCTTTAGTTTTTCTCGTGGGAAATTGCTTCGAACTACTTCGGTTCCCAAAGGAAGATGGATTCAATAGGATTCTGGCAAGTCCCAGAGCAGCAAACAAAGTTCTATCACAATTGTTAGAAAATATCAAAGAAGCTGACAAATACCCGCGAACTGTACAATATCAAGTCTGGTGTTGATGGATTTCACGGAACTATAACGCCTCCATGATTATCCTATCTTGAAAACAATCCCTATCAAATAATAATCTGTTGAAAATTCCCATTGCAGTGTTATATCATTGTTCTCAGTATGGGCAATGCATTTATAAACTTTATGACATGATTAACTATAGAGAATGTATTAAAAGCAGCAAGTTTCAACTGAGGTATTTCATGATTCATTTAAAACAAATCGAAATGACGATCAGTTTGAGAAGACAGAAACGGAAATTGGGTTCACAAGTTTCGAGATATGACAGATGTGACATCGTCTCGATCATCGGCAATCACTTGAGTAGCTCTGCATGTGGTTCTAAATGTGCTGGGTGAATGGCGGGTGGTAAACATTTCTGTAGGTTCAAGGGCAATTTCGATTAAATTTCAAGTTCTAAGAAGCATTAGGTAGCTCTTGATATATACATCAGAATGCACTCCCTTTCAATTCATTCGTTTCTACAAACTACGATCCAATAGATTTTGCATATACGCTGAGGGTGTCACTTGCCGAAACTTTGATTTGGTCACTAGTTTGAATTCGTGACAAGGGTTAACCGAAACTTCGAGAACAATGTACGAGTGGAACATGAGCTTGGGAAGAGTGGGAGAATAGGTGATAAGAGTTTCTGAGCAATTACAGGAGTGGCGTTTTTCGTCGGCATAATACACTGCTCTGAAAATTTGTGTCTGAATTTAACACGGGAATTATATTAAATATAATTACATAATGTCTGCATTGTTTGACGCTGCCTCGAATAAACTAGTCCAAAGTTCGTAATCTTTTAATTGTTAAATCAAATGCATAACAATAAATATAAAATAATATTTCCAGTTGGTAACGAGTTTTAAAGAATTAAATCTTACCAGAAATCTTTATAAAACTAACACTGCAATAAATGATTCGTAGTGAAAATCCATGGGGCTAACGAATTAAAAATGGGATGAATTGTTGCAATTATTGAATTCGTCAACATAGAAATTATTGGAGAAAATCTTCCTTCGCGTGCATATGGAATTACAGCGCCGATGTATATAAACAGTCCCTCAACGGTCGCACGTTCAAAAAAGGATGAATACTGTATCATTGTCATTCAAGTTGAATCGGCGCTCTAATTCAATTAACTCCGGTCTCAATTTTCTTGGATATTTCAGTTAAACGTTTGATCGCAATGACAGGTAAATTGATATAATCTTGTTATCAGATTATTGAACAGTGTGAGCGAGTTGACTGGAGTAAATGCGAACCAAGATGGTGCCAGTTTATGTACTTGTCGTTGAATCGAATCAGATATATACTGATACACTACCACGAGGTCACTGGATATCGCTCCCATTTATGTATATTGATATGGAAACGAGACAAATTTGTGATTTGATCAGGCAGCGTAATAACTTGGCACACATTCAGAATATAAACAATATTCACAATGAAATTGCAACAAAATTATTGAAACAATTCTCACCATTAAATAAATATTTAGTTTGACTTCTACCCACTTTCTTTGTATCATTCTTGTGACAGTGCCTAAAAGGTGTCGTGTGAACAGCCAAAGCTCGAGAGGTGAGGTTCAGTAGGCAACCGATCCGATTGAATATATCTCCATTTTATACAGAAACATCTAGAAAACTGTAAAAATAACATAGCGACTGCCCAATGTTATTTTATGCTGATGGGAATTTGTGTTAGATGATTTATAAGGTAATTTAAGAAACTGAATTCATGGAGATATTTCATTAGGTGCTTGATTATAAAACCTTTCAATTCTGTAAGAGAAATGTTGTTAACTATGAACGATGTTGAGTATTTTGTTCTCTTTTTTTTCCCACGGTTTGAATTATTGATCATGTAGTGAAGACATTTTTATATCGATCGGTTTTCCATATTGTAGATGAGCAAACTTTAGCAATTTATACATTGATACCAAATAACAGTTGACCGCAAATTTATTAGTTGACTGAACGCCACGTTCGTCGTGGCTATAACCTTTCGTGAAATTGACGTGAAGCGAGAATTTAGACGGCAAACAAAATTGCACCATCACTTTTGAACTCATCTAACGATCCGGAAAAATTGTAAAAGTAAACATTTTTATTACAGTCATTCATAATGGTTTCACCATTAACAATTGGTTATCCATGATAATAAGAAATTATGCTCTTGACACAATTTCATGTCGGTGAAGACAATGAAAGCGAAATGAAAATGTATTTTTATTGGCTCATTATCGTGAATTATTTTATGACAAATTTTTTTATTTATGTCTGAACAATAATCAAATATAATCTCTTTATTTTGTAATATCTCATAATTATGGACAATTCACTTTTCATATGAACACTGATTATAAAAATTGTAATATGTATTCAGCTGATGATTTATATGTGGAGTTTGAAGTTTCAGATAAACATGACTGAATCCGCACATCGCAATACAAATAAAGGAAAAATAATGTATGCCAGTGATGAATTTTTGTAACTGACTTCGTTTGATACTATCACTTAGAGCATAATTCTGGGATTATTTTTTATAATACAATAAGTATTATTCAGTATCAATTCAGCTGTGTGAAGGGTGCACGAATTTATTATCCCATATTATATTATGCGGCATACAGTAACTGTGTCGAGTAAACCCGGGGGTCAAACTCACACCAATGCGTAAACCATATAAGGAGTTTGCAAGTTAGATTTGTTCATGGTAGATGGAAGATGGCGGAAGTAGGAGTTAAGAGAGTTGTAGGTATGGTATACAATATGCATATGCATATATTTATATTTATATAAATATCTTCTTCAACACTGCATAAACATAATTCGCGCATATATACAAAGAAAAATGGAAGAAAAAAAAAGGAAATATAAAGTTCTGGTGTGGTAAACATAATTTTCTGAGAGACTCTTCTTTTCAATGGCAATAAAATGAGAATAGAGAATCAGTAAATATTCCTGGTGATTCCTCTGTACCGACATGAACCAAACAAAAGCAAACAATGGTTACTTCGTAAGCTGTATGAGACTCTTCCTTGTAATTCTAACTCGATATACAATGGTACATGCATCTGAAAAATATTTACCGATATATTTATGCATGTATATAAAACCACCAATATACACAAAATATGAGTATCTACAAATCTTTTGTGCGTGATGGGCACAGCAGTATTTCACTGAATATGTTTAAGTTGGAAATGTTGAATTCTCGGGAGTGACGTAAATACACAAAAGCAAAACTCTTTCACGTGTTAGGATTATTCGCCATTTGACCCATTTTGATGTGCCGCATGTTTTACTTCACTCTTTGTGTGTTGGGGGTTGTTTTGTTTTATTTTCTTATGATTTTTTTTCTCTCCAAATGTATGATGTTATCTAAGGGAAGATGCATACGTGGAATATTTATTAGAGCATAAGTTTTCATCCTCAGCATTAACTTTTTACAACTGTTCAGCTCAGATTTTGATAGACGAAACAAAAAAAAGATGATATATAGATGATCAAAGTGAATTCAATTTGGAATTTTGCTTGAAAATTGCTCCCATTTCAGTGTAGATATTACTCTTCCTTTGTCCGTGGTTATAAGAGTGAAAGACGAAGTTTCTGAGTAATTAAGCGAGGGATGGAAACCTTTGGTACGTTCAGTTGTGTGTATAGTGAAACTCTCGTGGTTGGTATGGAATGAATCATGGATGGTGAGGCAGGAAATAGTGAAATAAAAGGGAAAAAGTGGTAGCCTGGGAACGTCTGTTGCACCGTGAACCTATTGGATTGATTCGAGAATAAGATTTACGAAAGTGATTCTGTGTCGGTGGGAAAAAATGCCAATTAAAAAGTCAGTTGCAACTGGAAAAATAATTACTTTCACAGTTGCTCCATATTCACTTCAATAATTTTGCAATAACAAATTGCAATTAATTCAATAACGCCACAATAAATAAGTAGGACATGACAGTGATCAAGGTTCGGACATCGTAATACCCCAATGATGGAATGCCAGAGTATATGATGGAAATGAAACAAAGTGGAATGGAGCTGAATTGATATAGAATGTAATGATATTGAATCAGAAATGTAATTTCACTATGTAAAATTGGATATTTTATTTTCTGACATTTCAATATTCGAGAAACATATGGGTTCTTAAAAATATTTAATCGAGAAAATACCATGAATTATGGATGTTGATGAACATCAAACTCGTATGTTACCACTTGCAATTCAATCAGAAAGGGGTTGCCGTTGAATGAATTATTTTCATGTTTCTGTGATTTATTTGATTTCTAATGCTACAATATTTATTTTTCTATATTTAATATGGCGAAAATATCTATGACAGTTCATAAACGACTCCTATTTCTGTCATTGTGCTCCATGATACGTTAACTTCTTGTACGAAATATTCATCTGATATGAATTTATATGAACAGCTCGAAGTTGTTTCAAAATTAAAATACATTGCTGAATCGATGAGATAAAATAATAGAAAAATGATGGACAAATTTGTGTTGGACTGCATAAATTGGAGTATATAGATTTTTTTTTCTATTCTTTATGGTCTGTTATGTGCAAGTATGGGTGAAAAAGTAGGGAAAAATAAAATGTGCGGGATTTGTGGGGCTTGAAGTGTTGCGAGAGTAAGAAGATATGGTTGGAATTAAATTCCCGTAGATAGAAAAACTACTGTGGCTGGTATGTTGGTTCTCTCATGCGTTAGATTACAAATGGTATGCCCTGGTATTATATGCAACTTGAGTGTAACAAAAGAAAAGGGAGAAAAAAATACAATTGAGAGTTTGGGATATTCCAGCCACAATACCACTATCACCACACACGTACGATAGTCATTTCATACTTTGGTCATTCGAACGGGTTCTATTCTGAGAAAGTATATTCTCCCCGAAGGAAATATAAAATGAGTTGAATGTTTAAAAATACAGATATTGCTGTTTATATAAGTGTATAATATCAAGATAAAAAATAAATAGTATAATATCGAAATAGTTTGTTATCTTCGTACGCACTGACGACAATAAAAATAGAAAAATATGAAAATTTTATATAAAATAAAAAAGTATATAAAATCCAATATATAAAATTCTCCAGTCGGATATTTTTAGTGAATATGGCTTAAAGATAAAAATGAAAGGGAAAAGGATGGGAAGAACATGAAAAAAATAAAAATTCGCCAATACGATGCGTCATTGAACGCACCTGAAATCGTAAAATCTCGTAGTGGCAGGATGTGTACATTGTGAATTTTGAATTTACAAAAGAGAGAGAAAAATAGGGTGAAAGAGCGTTCCTACATTTGTGAAGTGGAACAGCTTGAAATAGTAAGCCGATTCCGTTGGATATTTCAAAATATCTCTGTGCTATATAAAGCGAAAAGAGGGGGGAGCGCGCGCAAGTAAGTAAAAGAAATGACGATGGAGAATATATTCTCGCTGTGGTGTATATGTTTGTTGGAATGTATGTGATAGTACTTTAAGTTTCCCCATCGTCTTTTTGCTCGAAGCAGTTTAACGTTCAATGAAATATGGCACAGAATACATAAAAAGTTTCAAAACGTCGTGTAGTTAATTTTTCGATGATTTTCAGATTTTCTATAAATATGTTCATAACGGCGTGATTTATCTTATTTTATTGCAATGTTGATTATTCTCATCACTAAACTTCATGGAGTGTGTGAAATATTTGACATAAATTTTATCACAAGTGTTCATAAAATTACTATCAATTTTGTATGTAGAGCCAAATTCTCGGCGTTATTCTCGTTATCTCGTGTTCTCTACTAGACACAGTGAATGTGTTTTCTCTTCAAGAGCCGTGAGTTAGTGAAAATTCATGCTCACTTGCCTCTCATTAACGACCATTATATATATTCGTGGAGTTCTTGTTCAAGTTAGTACATCGTCAACGTGATGCATCCTTTCCTTTCTTTTCCTCTCTTCTCCTCTCTTTCCCTCTCTTTTCCCATTTAATTACCTTCAATTTCTTATTTTTCTTTTCGCTTCACATTCCTTTTACAAGGAGTTATTAAAAAGCAATTCATATAATTGTGCTAGCACATTAATTTATGCACAATTCGGCTCTTTGTCAATGTCAATGAGAATGTTGAATCTTTAACAAAATTTATTCATCTGCTATTTTTATTTATGCATGCAACAAAACTTTTTTTTTTAAATTTCTATTCCATAGTGTATCTCAAATGGATTGTTGAAAAATTATCCAGTAGCAGTTACGATGACATTCTTTGTTGGAATTTGTATCAAACTGTAATCGAGTTCAATTAGTTACGTCATTATAATGGCAATATAAACCAAAATTAATTTATTATATCATTTGTTTTGAATATTTGATCTTCAGTGTGTTTGGATTATCTCCCCATCAAATTCATTATAATAAACTTCGTGAAAGCTATTTTTCTTTACGCAATTGGTTTCTACGCCTTGGTATTTATCTCATGAGCCAAATGTTCACAATTGCAACCCGACCGACGTCGCATCCCACAACAATCCAACGCCCGATAGCTATAACTCGACGATAGGTCATGATTGTCTCCAAGGAGAACTCGGATTACTCTCTTAATCCGGTTTCGAGCATAACGTCCAACCGCTTAAGCTTGTTGCTTTTTGCCATCCGGGTAAACTCTAAGCCGCAAGCATTTACGTCAAACTTAAACTTATTTATAAAATAATGAAGCAATGAACAATTTCAAATGGCACTATTAATTAATAAATCATCGAAACATTTTCAAATAACACCATTGAATAATGGGGAAAAGAAAAAGGAAAATGAAATGGGTTAGTGGAGCGCGATACCGATATTATGTTATTCTTCGACCTATGCTATTATTCTTGATATATTGTGGCTATTTATATTTACTTTGCATTGTGATGTTATGTGAGGGAGGCAAATAAGAACAAGCAATTGAATTGTGTGAGCAGGAGTGATAGCCACATCAACAAGCTTCGTTCGCGACAACCCGACAAGAAATAGAATACAAAATTTAATCAGACCAAGAGCTGGTTAGTGTGTTATCCATTAAACTTGTATACGGTTCGTGCTGAGATTCATGTCAGAATAAAACCTATGCAGAGCAAACAAACAAAAGAATAAAAGAACATTCAAAAGAGGAAAATAGGGTAATTATCATGTCATTGATGCAGTAATGGAAAGTGTCTCATATTTGCATGCATTGATTTGCACTTTTGCAATTGGAATCAATCAAAGAGAAAAAATATAACCACTATATTAAACCAATTTTTTCCGTCCATCCGTCCATAATATAAAAAAATGATGAATTAACAGTATCGAAAACGATATGAGTTATTTTTGTATTTTGGCCATCAATATAAATAGACAAGCATCTTGGAAATGAGAGAAAAATAACAATATATAGTGATATAAACGATTGTGTAGTCAGCCCTAGACTCTTTTCCAACTCATATTATTCACGGGCAATATGTCGGAATTGAATTCTATTCATATTGTTTTGTTCATCAGAATAAGTAAGTGTTACTTGATAAAATATTACATTATGTGGTGCGTATTCATATGTTGATGAATACCGGAGAATCGAACAGTGAGAAACTATCATTTACGCACATAGAGATTCCTATATGGTCGCGTACCTCTGTATCTGTGTGGCCATTTATAAGGTTAAGCTTTCTCTAGTTTCAATTCAACTGTCCTCCCAACAAATACACAATTCGAATTCAACGCCCAATGCGCGCGTATGCTTTCTGTTCCAGCGTGAAGACCGACATGGGCGCCGAGGGGGCGGTATCGCGGCTGTACATCGCAAACGCCAACAAG
This sequence comes from Meteorus cinctellus, assembly GCA_030523045.1. NCBI lineage: Eukaryota > Metazoa > Arthropoda > Insecta > Hymenoptera > Braconidae > Meteorus > Meteorus cinctellus. Next base: position 832,547 of record JAPYZF010000008.1, on the reverse strand, counting down.
AAAGACAGCGGAAACTACAGCTGCGCATTGGCGGATGTCGCTGCGACCACCGTCTCCGTCCACGTACTTAACGGTACGTTTCTGTACACATAAATATATATGTATATAGATTTTGTGATAATGCATCTTCGTTGTTACTTTACAGTTATATATTATACCCTGTCGCTTTCTCGCTCATTCATCTATTTATTTACATTTATTTTTATTTTTTTTCTGCTTTTCTTCACTTTATCATATGAAGAAAAAGGTCAAACTGCCCACTGAGCACTCTAAAGATGTGACTGTACTTTCAATTTTTTTTTTTCTCCAATGAAGATCGTCTGTTTACGAAATATTTATTACCCTGCACTATTTCATTTGCCAAGTATATAATAAATGTGTTGTAGTTTTTGGGTGTTTTTTTATATAGCGTGGTGTGTACTCATGTTAGTGTTGGTTAAGCAAAAGTGCTATTTCAGTTAGACATGAAACGCTTGGTGTTCGACTAATACTGTTATTGTGATCAAATACCAGTTCATTCGGATATACTGGAACATTAAAATTTCCTAAGGGTGGCAGTGACACAGTAGAGGCGTATATAGGTAGAAATTTTATCGACCGATCGTGTATCATATTGCATTACCTCGTCAAGTTACACTGAATTGACACCTGAAATAACTCACCACGGTATTTTTTAGTAGCCATAGTCGAGTTTTAATAGAACTACATGTCAGCCTTGTATCACAACTCATGTGCTAGTTCTAGCAAGTATAGGAAAACATCATTTCTATGTTCACCTCAATCATAAGACAAAGAATAGTAATAACGTGGATTAGATAACACGTTAAAAAAAGTAGGACATGCCGTGTCAATTTTCACTGCATTTGTTCTACCGGAAATTCGTGAAATACTCAAAAAAATAGAAATTATACCTGGTATATTGCAGTGGAATTACGCAGCAAAAGTTTGTGGCGTTATTTGGACGTCCATCCAGTGTCTTTAAATTGAGTTTACGCAATATTAAAGTGATCATAGGTAGTGCAACCTCTAAGGTTATTGTCAACTCACAAACTATTACGTTCATCGAACCATAACAGCCTCCAAATACGTTTTCACGGAGGTTTTCAGAGCAGCTACGCCACTGAATATTCTCTGGAAATTCAAATTTCGTATCAGACTTTGCATCATCTTTGTTGAATATCACATTTCATTCTCAAATATCTCCAAAGGAGACGAACCCAATTTATATCACCTGCGTTAATGTGAACAGGAGACGAGGTTTTCATACCTTGATGTCAAATTACATATCTGTCTCTTTATATATTTATTATATATGTGTATGTATGTATATAAGGTTATGGACAAGGGCTGGCTATGAAAGCCAACAACCCTCGATCATCTGTGTGATCAATATAATTTTCCAGTCTTGTGCATGGCAAGGCAATAGATTCTCATTGAATGGCTATTCATCGACCCGTCTTTGACTAGTGGTGGCAATTTGTTTTTCCTTGCCAATGCTCTTGCGTTTTGCCTCCTTGAAGCCGGATGCTCATTCAGATGAATAATCAACAACGGCTGCGTTACGTCCTGTGATCAACTGCACCGATGCTTTTCTGCAAGTACTGGTAATGAACGGTCTTTATAGTAATCACAGTTTGATAATATTTTGTTTTATATTTTTAATTTATATTTTGTTTTTAGTTACTCCGACCAATTTATGCAATAAAAATTAGAATTGCAGTGTGTTATATGTTTGGATATTGTGTTCTTCGAACGAATAAGTCTGTGTGATATTCATCAGCCTACATTTTGTTTTGTAGCAATATTCTTATCACACCGTCACTATTCGTTTCACTCGTTATTTCAAAGTTAGTTCGAGTGTCGCGAAACATATATTTTGTATGCAACACTCGCAGCATTTCGCAGAGAAAAAATGGGTGCACTATGTTATTGTATGTGTACATGCATGGGTAAAGTATATTTATATTTACATTCATGTATATATAAACGCTACGAAATATAAAAGTTGCTGCAAAGATATTTCACATAGATGCAGTCATCATTTTCCCCAATATTTTTCCAACATTTTTCATGCATGCATTTAAGTGTATGTGAGCAATCGAACAATAAGATCTGAGAAAGATATATGCAAACGTGTCTGTCGAACTCATGAAACTTTTGTATCCGCAAAATCGTTGGTAAGTCAACTGTACTGCAACGACATTCAGTGTGAGGTTGTTAGAGTTTGCTCAATATGGCTTATGTGCTGCACGAAGACAAAGGGGTGGTGCTAAAGAGGGGTTATCGAAACTTCGAGTATCAGGCTCAAGAATTTTTGTTTGTTTAGTGATATTTCAGTTTGCGTGCGCATGGAATCGGTGTCGAATGTGCAACTGACAGCAAAACAAAACAAATGTGAAAAGACCAAGTGAATTGGTCTGCAACTATATGTTCCTTTTTTTTCCGTGTTATTCATACGCGAAGCCAACATGAATAATTCTTTCAATTAAATACATTGAAAAGCCTCAACTTTCATCAACAGAACGTTCTCGTGACTCTATCAGTTATCTTGATTTGGCATAATTAACTATCACATTCATGCACCAGATTTCTTGAAATAAAAGTGTAGAATATTCGCATAGGAGTTTGAAGCAAAAGGTTATTTCGGAAAATTATTCAAAATGAAACACATAATTGCTCCACATATTATTTATCCTCCTAAATTCCTTCTTCGATTATCAAAAACATAGATCAAAGCCAAATAATGTTACCATATCAATGCAACTCAATATGTTGTAAACACAATCAGACAACATATGACAACATAAACAGCGCTATCACGTGATGCAAAGTGAATGCAAAAAAAAACAAATAGAGTGCTCGAAGTAATGGGCATTCACTACTTGGCAAGCAATCAAAGTTCTAGAAGTAGCTTGTAAATAAATCTACTTTGCATCATGTAATTCTTGTCGTCACGGAATGCCAAAACTGAAGCGAATTACATATACATATAAGTTTGTAAAGTTTTGTGAAGGGATATGCATGTATTATATATGCCCAGCTCTTTCTTGATCTGCAGTCCTGTTGTGTAAGTATGGATATATACCATCGTCCAATATACACAACGACAATATGTATGTAGATGGGACACTTTCGTATATTATATGCTGAATATATACATAATCCGCTCCTCCGCATCTCTGCTATTTCCTTCTATTCAACCCGAAGTAGGGAAAGCATGAAATAGTCAGCCGCGCGTTGTCGTACCAAGTGTATGGTAAAGCGTTCGTTCACATATATATGGCATAGGTGACAGACTCGTTTACTTCACCCCTATGTGTTCTGTATAGTTATATTCTTACACATATATATGTGGTTATTCTGCAGATGACATTGCAAATTTATTTATTATTATTACATATATGAAAAAAGTAGAGGCTGGCGATAAATTACATCATAACGGAATAATGGAATGAAGCTGAAATTATTTTCTATAAGTGGTATATAATAGTGGGGTTTATAATTGAAAAGTTTGAGGAAATCAGTTGATTTTTATCATTTGATTTTTCGATGGCAACTGAATATTTTTATTCAATCTATGAATAGAATGTTTATTTAAAAACTAATTATGATATTATCATTTTTTATTTTATGTATTTCAATATTAAATTCATCATGTTCGTGAATATTGCACGGAAAGCTTTGAACCGGGAATACTTCAATGATGGATAAATTGAGGAATATTCAGAAATAATCTCAGAAACTCATAACCACCCCCCATTGGTGGCATTGTAATTTAATATTATGAATTTTATATTCCGTGATTTTTTAGGGGTTTCACTCTATTGCGGGTATAAGTACGACTTTTTTTTCTTTGAAATATTATTTTTGTGATGTTAATTAGAATAAAAATGAATGAAGCTTTCTGCATTATTTATTTTTATGTAGCTTGGATAACGTTGGATATATAGATCCTTTTTTTTTGTTTGAATATTCATCGTCTCTGAGATATGCCCTGGTTATTAATTAGATATCACTCACAGAATGATATCTACCATCATTTGCATCTATCTTTTAGCTTCCTCCCTATACCATCTCTATGCACTCACAGTATATTCATTTGGTTGCACTTCATTTCCCTGCTATTTACATTTTCTCTTCACGATTTTTTCCTCGGTATTTTCTCTACGTTGGGAGAAAAAAAACACGTTAATATCACCTGTATACTCCTAAGACGTCGTTCCTGCAAATGGCATTACATTCTATTCATCCCCTTTAAAATTTTTCCATTTTCCTTAAAATGTTGAATCATATTGATTTTCAACAGCGAATCGATAAAATACACATGGTGGCACACTAATTTTAACATTTGTCATCCAAATCGAATTTTCATTTGTTCTTGTTATATTTTCGTACTATGAATGTTGGATAGAGAATTTGTCATCAACCGATGCATCTAATGAATCGTAAAGAATGACATGTTTTTATTGAATTCGGAGATTGGCGAGATCGTTCAGCATACATTTCATTACCGTTCATTACATCTATTTCATCAATCAAGTCAAATTTGGAATGATGCTATGATTAATTTTAATATGATGCTTTGCATAAGTAGTGAAGGCAACGAAAATAAAATTAATAACGGCAAATTAATGCACCTATTGAGATTATATGAATCTTTTTCCAACGTGTAATGGGATGAAGTGGAGCTGAAGCTCGAGATACTGCTGGGGAAAAGAGAAAGATACTTCAGCAAAATGGAGGGATTAATAAAAACACTGTCCAAGATTAATGAGTAATTGAATCCATAATGCATCAAGTATTAAATTATCCGTCCCATGGTTGGGATTTGTTAACTAAATTCAGCACGATCTAGATTTAATGATGCCTATGTTTTCTCTCTTGAATATAACAAAATCATATTGTCTTTCCACAATTATTTGTGGTATTTTCACTAAATTTTCATTTCCACCTATTCAATCACGATATTTACTCAGCTGTAATTAAATTCCTCCTAACCGTCTTGGATCTATTTACTCTTAATGAACCCACATGTGCGCGAAATGAAGAGGTGGAAGAACAAAGTATTGAAAGTAAACAAAAGTAAAAGCTATTTGTTGGGAAAAATAAGTAATTCTTGTCCTAGTTTCAACGCCTATGACAAAGATAACTGAAGCGCGTATGTAGGCATGAGTAGGAGAGAGCACAATATATGATGACTTCAGAGCTATGCAAAGAACTTGAGTCAGCCAAGGTTATTTCTCGGGGTGTCACGCCTGGCCCATTAATAAACCTCGTCTCAACCACCTCACTCTTTTTACACTTCGTCTATTTCTTCGTCACACCACAACCCAGCTATCTCTCCCGTTGTCCGTTCACCGCATATACCATTTTCGCACACTATCTTTTACTCAATTTTTTTTTATTTCATTCTACTCACACTATTGTCGTGTGTGAGTATCTACAAGCGTGAGAAGTTTGCAAAGCCTCTCACCCTTACTGCCACTCGTGAGGCACAGTTAACAGGGCCGCTATGTATAATAACATAGAAGGAATCTCCCATGAGTGCTTGACAGCTCAATTTGCATACGGGCTTTTTTGCACGTGACCTCACGCAGCCACAGTCGCGCCGAGAGTGTCGCTGCGGGTCAAATTATAATACGTAGAAGAACCTCAGGGTAAGATGAGACCATTGGGGGAGTTGTATATATGATGGAAGACTTTGCAAATTTCGAAAAAATTTGTTCTGCTATAAATGTTTTTCTACAATTTATCTTGATTTTTATCCCTATGAGACTACAGTTTAGATCGGAATCAATAATAACATTACATGCTTATGAACATTTTTTTTGGGTAAACTATGAATTTCATGTTATTCAGGTGGCATCACTTATTTCCAATACTTTTTCTATATTTTAAGAGCTACATTCAGGTTATGAAGAATTTATTTCATGTTGTTTTCAAAATTTTATGGAGAATATTAAGGTGAGTCTATATTATTCGCCATGCACTATAATAATCATATAATTTCGAATCACAACTATTTTGTTGTAATGATCATTGAAAGAATGAGCAAATATTTTTTATATGTTTTTAAATACATAAGAAATAAACTAATGGTGAGAGTGGACGTGTTGTCTATGGATATATCAGAGTTGACAAATGGTAATGGAGTTCACTTTGCCACCAACGAGTGTACAGAGCTCTTTATCCGATGTCGTGGAACGATGTTGATCGTGATGTTGACCTGGTCGTGTGGTTCAATATACTCAACTGCAAAACTTATTTTCTTCATGGTCGTCCAGCAAAAGTTGATCGGTATCGCGCGGGCAATAAACAATTGTAATCGTTGTGCGAGCTCATTGGCTTTGCGCCAACCTCATCTTTGCGCGCTATGCAGTCTCCACCTATCGTTGCTATATACTTATTCATATAATCTATTACATACAAGGCCGCAAGCGAGGTAAAATGGATTTGCGTGGCTGAGGGAAAAGGATAAGTGGATGAAAGAAAAAACTCATGATTATATGAATATTATTCAGGGCATGGATAGCTCTATAAGTATAGTTGTAGAAGGATGAGATTAATCGGTCATTTGATTGCCCAAATAAACTCGATAAATATAAATGTTGGCAGAACAACGATTGACTCAAAATTTCAATTGTTTGCGATGAGAAAATAATAATCTTACAGCATGAAATTAAGGAAAGGACTCTATTGCAACTTGACAAAAATGATGAACAAACTGGAATTAATTTATATTTAATATACAATATTGTTTAAAAAACGGAGAAGTTGAAATTTCCACAATTCTATCGATTTGTAAATCCATTTTCGTTTTAATGCCATAACATAAAGAACGCCATATCATTCGGAAATATAGTTTTATCCGCAATACACATGGTTCGAGATCATTTTTCTCTTCAACAATTGTCCACTGTTGACGCAAATGATGGTGGTTGTAGTCATTCTCTTGTTTTCTGTTCGTCTCTGGTTCCATTGTATTCAATGCTATACAATTCAGATTCAAAATGAAATCTCGTACACGTAAATATCATCGAGCGGAAGTCACACGATATTCTCTGCCATGGAAGCGATAATATAGGTCATGATGGAAGGTATAGGTAACTAAATCTATATATATATATGTATATATATATATATATACATACGTTAAAATGTACGATCAATTTTCATTCGTTGAAAAGGAATTCTCTAGGTGTGGACAATTCGCAAATCCGTTGAATATTTATGTGGCTAAGCTGTCAGACGATAAAATGAACGTAAAAAAACAAATATTAAAAAACAAAAAAATATACATAATCGCCCAATTTAATCGCCTCTTTGTTGATTCTTTTGAATGAATTTCGTTTATCATTGGTGAATTTATGGCGTTTTTATACAGTTTATTTTTATGTAATTCTAAAAAATTGATCATGACTATGTGAGATTCCATCTGTCTTGTACATTCAATTCGTCTTCTTTATTATTTTGTCGATTCGACGAATCACAACGTGAATGGCTGGGACATAATCAAGAATAATTTGTGTGCAATTTTCATCAGGTGTAAACAGATAATATTCAGATATTCTTAAGGAAACCCGAGCATTTGTGATGAATCATTGATATCCCCAATATCCCAAGCATTGTGCATTGTGAGAATTGCGAGAAAAAAAACGATGGAACATTCAATTCTTTTTCACATTTACGTACGTAGATTCTTCTATTTTTGCTTCTTTCATTCGAGCCAATGCTTCACTTCGTGTAGAGAAAAAACGGGGGGAAAAAAAAATAATAATGTGAGTATACATGTGTGAAAGAATGGTAGAGAGGTAGTGGCTTAAATGAATTATACGTCCACAGGATTTAAATTCAGTCCAGTGATTATTTTATCTCTCTATGTTTGTGTGCATATGTATGTATGCATGTGCGTGCATGTGGTGATGTGTGTGTGTCGAGCCGCGCAAATACTTCTCATATTATATACTACATTGTCATTAAATGAACTTTGCAGTGAAGTTGGCAAACAGAATTAGTTTTTTATTATTCTTAATCTCAACAAACGATATTCCATATTTTTCTAGAAAATATTTATCCTGGAGAGAAATATTTTGAAAATACCTATATGATAATATTCAATTGTTGAACTGCAAACAATATAAAATATGAAAATGTAAAAAAAATTATTTTTCTATTGTTCCAGGTGAAAATCCAGCAGCAATGCAACATGGTGGAAGCTTAACTATCAAACCAATGCCTCTTCTTGTTTTCTTATTATTTATTTCATTTCTTTTTAGGTGACCATATGGCTCGTTATTTTCTGTCTACGAATAATTTATTTGGAGTGAAATCATCATTATTAAGAACATCCACAATGACATAATCCTGCTAATTGCAATTAAATAGTGGCAGTCATAACTGATTGAATGAGTTTAATTCATGGACGTTTTACCTTCAATATTAATTTAAGAACGATAATATTAATGCTGATAATAATGAATAATAATGAGAAGAAGAGTAATTTAATAATATAAATAACAATAATTATAATTGACTAAATGAATTAATGAAAAAATCTGTATGAACATTTCGTCCAATGGTTCTGACATGAGTTTGAACGAATTACCATTTCTTCTGTAAATAGTGATACATTTTCACATCAAACAACGAATAGTTTCATTATTATTTTTTCATCCTATCTCAAGCAGATATTCTTTCTCCTGAAATGTTATAATTGAATTTTCCACGTTGCGAAAAATAAATAATTTACAGCGCTCCACAGTATTGGACGGCTGGGAATTGTAGCAGGGCGAGAACGGAAAATGGTGAGAGACAAAACTCAATTAGACAAAAGCCATTGAATTTTCCCTGAGCACTGTGGACACTTGGGCTTTTTAACGCTCGCTCATACCCTACCTTCCACCATTCAACATTGGGTCAATGTATATTCGTGTGTTTCATATTGTTGCACACAATGGACATATAATTAATGGCCTGAAATGGCAACGATGTGCGAGTCCAAAGGGAAATGTTTGATTCATAAAGAAAGATTGAATGTTACATGGTTATTTTATGCGAGAGCGGCAATGATCTTTTTCTCGAAACATTAATGATGGTAAACGGTATGGTGAGCGTTCTTTGAAGCTTTTACAAAGCCAACATGAAAAAATGATTATTGAGAGTAAAATGACGAGCTGACTAATGTGATACGGACTAAAACATTGTTCCATCATAAGCCATACTTGTGTAAAAATTTCAGATAGATGATTTAGGATAGAGTATGAACTAAGTGAATATTATATAGATTAAAGGAAAAGTGCGAATGAATTATATATTATACATATATTTATTGTATAGGTATAATATAAATCTCATTATTGAGGGGGATTTGAATTTGAATGAAATTTTTCAGTTTATATACCAATCGAGTTATATCGAGTCACGTTAATTCTCCAACATATCACGTTGTTTATTTTCCCGGAAGTTCATAAATTGATGCCTAATCAGATCAGTGATTAAACAAATCATTAACATTGTGAATGACTCTTGTCCATCCTCAATAATGGAAATATAAGAAAAAAATCAATTATATTTGGTAGTAATAATATTGAAGGAAATGATTGGACAGGGGAAAATGGTGATTTTAAAGGACTACCATTTACTTCTTATTATGTGTGATATAAATGTTGTAATAAAATATATATCCAATTACGTTAAATAATTAGTAAGTATACAACTCACAATTAAACTGGAGAGATGATAACAACGATCGCAAAAACCAAGGAACAGTTATGAAAAAACATTTCATATTGAACATACTGGGGAGGTATTCGTGAAAACGGTTGAATTTTCAACGAGTCGTTATCAAAAAATTTATTGTAACTGTACTTAGAAAGCACATGTTTTTTTCCTTCATCCATTTTTTAAAATGATGAGCTGAAAAATGAATTGTTGGAGAATATAGCTTTGTTCATCTGTTTGAACAAGTAAATTAAACAGCATACAGCGATATTCATTTCGCGAAAATCATTACTCATGTAATTGTGGGCTACTTTTAACTGAATTCTTTATCATATCGTTCAAAACATCTAGAATTCACCAAATACTCAACCATAATAAGAATCATATAGCGTATTATAATACAACATAGTATTGGTATTGATAAAGATCATTAAGACGATAATATATGAAGGAATCCATAGAATTAAAATGATATATAATAAATCATGAAACGAAATTTAATGATATGTAATTATTGATATTCGTTGTTCGCTATTTGTAACAATAACATGGTGGGATAAATAAAAAAAAATTAATCGTGTATACCAAATTATTTCTCATAATCGCCAGATATTTACAATGTGGATGATGGTGGAATAAAAAAATTTGTTTGCACATATGGTATCAATTGTATCGGAAACATTCGAATGGGGAAAAAATATGCAACTGTACTGCGTTCGATACTCGTTCATATCATCAACCAACAAGAACATCAATACAGTGGTGATGTGCAGGCTCATTCACCCATACTCATGTACTATTCGAACACATAGTGTCAAGCGTTGGTCAACACGTCGACACGGAATGTCCATTACTTCATCAAACTCCGGTCATTGCCGACCGGATCAGCCAACCGCCAATTTGCCAACCGTGACGTTGACATGCTCCACTTGAGCCAATGGAACTGTTTCCGCATTGTATCGTTTTATTTCATTTTTTTTTGTTCAACAAAACAATTTTCATACACATATTATATCGAGAAGTAAATCGTCAAATATTTGAAAACGAATGTGTTGTTTGTTTTGTTACTTATCGGTTTATCATACGTGTCATGATATCTGTATGTTCAGACTTATTTGCACATATTTATGTACACTTTTCTCTGCCTTTTTTTTTCTCTGCTTTCCCAACTTGCAGAAAAGATAAATAAGTACAAACAAACAGCGTGAGGTAAATGTACATTGCGTGCCAGGAGGTCGCGTGAGGTCGTGCCACAGCCAATTGAATTCATGCCAAAAGCAATTTTTATTTTATTTCTTCTAAACTCAATTGTTTTTCATATTGTTCGTTTACTTTTCTGTTCATTTTTTCATCTGTTATCGTATTCAGATATCGCTGTCGGATGTGTATTCAACGATGAAATTTTCCAAGTATGCTACATTATTTTCTGTTTTCATTTGGATTCGTGGTTTGATGAAATAATTTGATCGTATCTCCACTGAAGTGTATCATCTTCCAACATTTTCAGTGTGATTGCTGAATTCCTCGTCCGGAAAACTGACATTGGAATTACTGTTGAAAAGAAATAACTCAACCATAATCATATTATACGTTGATATTTCGTACTGCTGTATAGGTGGGAATGATAGAAAAAAACGGTGTCAGAAGTTAGAAAAAAAATAAAATTCTATGGAAATGTACGATCTATAATTGAAATTCTTTTACACCTCAAACATAAAGAAAATTACTTTTCACAATGGCATTATTTCCTTTTTCCTTCGCGTCATTCCAAAGGATGAAATTTTCACTTGAAAAAATGTCCAAATCATCTCAGTATTTACAAACAATTGACATAAATATTATATGAATTTTTTCCAGAGATATATGAATTATTTCATTCGAAATTTGACTTTGATAATGAATTATGACAGTTGTTTACTAAGTACTCCCGAGTGTACACGCATGACAGTTCCTGCAATATATATATATATACATATATATATATATATATATATACATGTCTGATGGGACAGGAGGGTACATTTGAGGCGCCACTAATTAGTGCCGACAAGATTATTCTATGATGATAAGAGCCTACTAAATATCGTGCTTCATGTAGACTGCAGCAGTAGACGGTACGAACTGTCTCTCATCTCTGTTCCACGGTTTCTCAATCCCTGCACTCTTCCGGAAAAATTTTTCTTGTTAATCCAATTAAATACCTGTGAGACAATGCATGAAATTTTGAAGTCGCGTGATCGCTGAAGCGATTTTGAATACCAGATGATGACATTCAACATCTTCTGATGTTCATTTATTCTGTACGAAATTTTTTTTCTCTATCCTTGAAAATTATTTGCACTTATAAGTACCAACGGATCAGCATGTAGTGGAGAGGATGTTGAGGATCACAAAATTGATTATGCGAGCCTCTTCTGCTTGATGTTAAATTAATGAACGCATGGAAACCCGCATTGCTACCGTGACATAGATAATTCTGCAGTTCTGTGGTTGATCTGATTGGTCGTAGAACGCATTACTGTATCCGCTCGGTACATACATATACATTTTCTGTATTTCTCTCTGTGTATGCATTTACACTGGAAACCGTGCAAAAAGCAAATGAGGAACAATTCTGTTAAAGTATGGGCGCGATGCGATTCAAAGATTCTTTCAACGGGAATACTTACTACTTTTATTTGTAGAAATGAAATTTTCGTTTCAAATATTAAATAAAATCATGGATAAATGTTTCTTATTTGGATCTAATAATGTGGATTATTTTTTGGTATTACTTAATTTTAATTCTATCGAAAATGAAATTGGGTAATTTCGTTAGAAGATCATTTCAATTGTGGTCAAGAATGTGGAGAGTAGTTGATAATTGCAGTGCATTGCAATAAAACTCAAGCAGTGCATTATTTCATTTCAAAAATGCACCATCAACAAAACTGGAAGATTATTATTGAATTTTTAGGATATAATTACGAAATGATAAGGTGAATGGAATCGATTGTTCATTTATAAATGTCTCCCTCGAAGAATACTTTTCAGTTACTTTATATATCTTAGTTATAAGACATAAGTTTTGAGCCATGCACAATTGAAGGAAGGAAATGAAAACAAATACGTTTTATATTCTGAGAAATCAACACAGAGATATAACTACTCATATAAGTTTGGAACTGAAGTCAGTACTTCTCCCCTCAAATTATAATTCATCAAGCAATTCTTGGAAACGAATGGTGTTAATAGAAACAATAAAAATCTTTGTGGTCGTAATAATAAGACATTGTAAAATACCTTACAAATTTATTTGACTATTAGAACCATAATTATATGAAAAGAAAAGAAAAAGAATTGTGCTAGAGTATTCTCCGGAAAAAATAACATTCCTTTCAAATTAAACTCAATTGCACAGGAAAATTTATGCTATCCATTTGTGTGGATAATAATAATCCTCATGTAATCAAAGTGGATACACCATGGGCTTACGTAGTTTAAAAACGAGTAAAGACCATGTGGCATTTTAAATGAACCCCTTGATTTCTACTGAAGAAAAGAAAAGTCGGGGGAAAGAAAGAAGTTTCGCGATTTAATGTTTAACATGGCAGTTCATGGAGGAAAAGGAAGATTGACTGGATTCTTTCACTTCCTATTCAGCGCCTTTTGCTTATTTTCAACTATTTGCAAATTCGATGACTGAAATAGAGTTCTTGATTTCATTTCAAGCGTAGTCAATATAGTGAGACCATTCTAATGCCTTTTAATCCAACCAACTGGATGTTTAATCTTAATCGATCTTCTATCCTTGTACAGATCCAGTTAAATCTGTATAGATCACGTTCTTTATATACACCCATGACCTCATTGGCCGTCACCCTTTTTTCACTATTTCTTCCTTCCAATTTTCTCTCTTACTTTTCTTCCGTTTTCCGTCTAGCCTCGCACCTTTCTCCTTCCTTCGTTGCACGTTTTTCCACTTAACATCGACAGTTTCACTTCGTCGCTCTACCCAGAGCTCTTTTCATTTCGGTTAAATCTTCAAGTTAGTTCTTTGGGTGTTGGTTCATAGTCTCCTTTACCACCACCACCACCACCACCGCCATCACCACCACAACTACTACCACCACCATCATCAAACCATCACCCACAATCTACCAACGACATTCTTATCTTAACGACTGTAGCCCACCAATCGAAAGTTTAGTTATTATCAACGTTGCGATTTAACTGCACACCGGCAAACAAACACCCACAAAGATACAGTGTAAAGTTTGCTTCGAGAAAAATATGCGTTAGGATAATTTTTTTTTTCCGGAAAATTATTGGAGTGAAATCATTGTGCTCTAACAAGAGTGATATGATAATGACTCCTAGATATGTGAGAACATGTGTGTATATGTTGAGTCTATCAATCTTCAACTATAATAATTCAACTCTGTTCAACTTCCAGATCTTCGTTGAGCTTGGTGCAACTCAGCTCATTAAGAGCAACTCATTAATGGTTGGTGGAGTTAGAATGGGCACGACCTTCTGCAGTTTGTTCGCACCACCGCTGCTTGTCTTTCCTAATCGGTGACTTTGATAACGGGAACAGTCTTCATACTTCAGTGAATTCACAACCAATTCAATGTAACGCTCAATTAACTCTGTGTCATCAAATTAGTTTTGATGAATGAATATATAATTAAGTATTGTTGATACTCAATCGAATATCCTGTCATTTTATAGTATTCTTATATACATTCATGAAGTCCCCCTATCATGGCATTCCTGTCAGATAAAAGGAATATCCTTGGCCTCGGTATTTCAGCTTTGTAAAAAAAAAATGTTGTTTATTCGAGTATATGTAAATGGTCATATATAAGAAAAAGACTAACAGTTGGTTAGATATTTTTACTTTGCATAAAAGATGGAGATTGTAGATTCAGCGGGTATATGGGCATGAGACAGAAATGGTGGTATGAAGCTCTACTCGATTGAGTAGAGACGAAACGAAGGAGGAAACTATAATATGTGAACAGCGTGGTTAAAAAAAAAATGAATAATAAATCGATGAATAGGTATCACCAGATGTAAGCTCATCACTTACAGCTTTGAGCTGTGAAAGGGTAGAAAGTGGTGAAAATGCAAGCAACAATATTTTATTTCTATGCGAACAAAGTTTTATGTATTATTTATTATTTTTTGTTTATTTTCTCATTTTTTCCCGCTGAATTTTATGAGGAATGCAGAGGCAGCTACGGATATCACATGATGAAAGTTAAGCGAATGCACAAGGTATGATGGCACCATAAGATTTATTCCAAGGCTGACGCAGCCATTTCTTGGTGCTGTGTCGTTGAGACGGTATTAAACATTCCGAGCATTGCGATACCATCTCCTGTGGCTTACACACAACACGTTGATTCTGAATACTAGGAGGCATCCGTCGTTGTATACGTCTATAGACTGTGCATGCATTGCTTTAGACTAGACTAGAATTGCCAGAGCATTGCGCAAGGACAAGTGAACCATTGGTAAAATATATATAGAACACGCACTGGGGATGGAAAACGATGAGATGACGTTGCAACGAGAACGTATTGCGATGCATTGCATGCTTGACGTGATGCACTTCACTCTTCGGAATAAAATATGTATGTCAGAATAAACATAATCGTGGAAAAAAAATTTTTTCACCATTCGAATACGTTCACGATCGATGGGGAAATTAATGAATGTGGAAAAATAAAAATACTAGCATATCAAGGTGAAGATATAGGAGGATTTTCTTTCAGGATTGAAAACAACGTTTCCAGTTAGAAAAATATCATCATAAGGAGAGTATCATTGAAATTAAACATCCACTCCATTTCATTTTGTTTCATGTTTTTCTGCATTTTTTTATCCATTCACATTTTTCGATTTAGCTACAAGCATGCCGGGTAAGTTGGATTATTTCTGATGGAATCTGTTCAATTGGATGTTCGAGTTGAATGTAGCTTGATCGTATATGGTATGTGCAACTTGGGAGCGAAATGAAGTGAAAGAAAAAAAATCAAAGGCGTGGAAAAAAAATAATTTCAAGATAGACTTGAACAGAAGAAAAAAGAAAATGGTATAGAATAGAGAAAAAGAATAAATGAAATGGATAAAGAGTTGCGGTGGATCGGAAAGTCGAGAAGGAGAAAGGACGTTTGGAGTATCCGGCAAACGGGAGCTTTTACCACGAAAAGCTCTGTCCGTGATACTCTCCATTCTCGTAGTGGTTTCTAACGAATGTTGAAAATCTATCTCCTTGGGTTTCAATAGATGAACGAGCATCTCGAGAATAACACGAATGGTTTTTTACTCTCACAATATATATCCCTTTACTTTTATTTTTTATTTTTCTTCCATTTTTTGTAAACACATCGATGAATGCGTTTGAATATACTCGTTGCGCAAAAAAATCATGAGTATTTTTCAGTGAAATTCCTTTTTGTTCATTCTATGTTGGCGTGGTCTCTCATGATTCAACGTCCACTTGTCTACTTTGTACGTAAAATGAATGCACGTTGTGTCATTTTTGCTTTCAAGAAATATTCATTTCTGAGACCTTCAACTACACCGAATAATATGTATGAATATTCTGGTAATGTAATTGTTATTCCGGAAACCATTTGCATTTCTATTGATAAAAAGGAATCAAAACGATAGAAGTACGTCAATAGCAAAATTGACGTCGTGAGTTTCCCTAACAAGCGATTATGATGATAAATTGTTTCTACCGAAGCAATTTGAGAATAAATTTTTATCATGCAAGCCATTGTAACGTTCAAATACACCTTTGTAATTTAATATCGTAAGATCCGCCAGGACATAGCAATATAGAAGAAAGTTTTTATCCATAATTTTTATAACATTAGTTGTGAGATTATAGGCATAGTCTTGTTAATATTATGGTAATTGATGGTTCGGGGAAGCTGTTGTAATGATATATTTCCCACTGCCTACTTTAAGTTCCCATCTGATACCTTTCAGAAAATATTCAATAGAATGAATTTGCTGTTGCGTCAACGGAACAATACTTCTTAAGTGGGAAAAGTTCATCTCATCAAATTGAACTCAGGAAGGGTAATAGACTCTTCAGTTGAATTTATCATCGCTTTCAAATACAGTATTGATTCAAATTGATTCAAATAGCAATATGTATGTATGGATGTGTATACTCACGAAAAATCTTCTTTATTCTGATAAAATCTTGGATATGTATAGACTGGGTAAAGAGATTTTTTGCGCTTATACCAATTCACCCATTTTCATTCATACTTATCGTGAAATATTTTTACAGACCTCGATGATTGATATAAAAGATAAGCTAGGTGCACTCAACGTCAAAATACTATCTATGGATGGGATCTAACCAGCTCAACGATTTTCTTCTCATTCACTTTTTGATAGCACTGCACATTGCAGCGTAACGTAGTTCTTAACTTTTCTGCATGTGGCAATATTATGGATTAGATAAATAACAAAAACAAATCAGCATTCAGAGAAATTTTTCGGACTAATTTGTAGGAAGATAATCCCATTAATTTGTTTATATCCCATCAGTATAATGGGAATTAATCGAATCTTGTATCAATATATCTTTAAATCTGATGAATTTTGCCAAGTTGTTATAACGAAAAGGCTGAAAGGGTTCTTTCTTCTCCTTCCTCCGATAGGTTACAAGTTAACATGTCGTACAATGCATCCTCGTGAGCGAATTCTGTATTCGATACGAAAATCATTGGACAGTTTCCAAATGGCCAGGGATTGGATTAGTGGTCCTGCTCTGCCTTGTGTTCCTCTTATCCTCTCGTGCTCTTATCTGGTTCATTGAATTATCAGATCTTTGATATTGATGTAATTGAGCTGAAGTTGCTATTTTGATGAAGCCGATGCACCATCTCATGCAGTTCTACTAAATAGCGATTAATGATACTTATCAGTTATTTTTCATTTTCGCTTCATAAGTCATAGATATACCTGGCATCTACCCAAGGACAATTTCTTGATTTGAAGCCAAAAATCAGTCTCCTATATATTATTCAATATCGAACATTATATTTTTACATGAATATGAATGTTGAATATTATGTGTGAATCTAATGATGCACCTGATCTATCAATATTAATGATTTTATATTTATAGAAAACATTCGTGCATGATTATGAGCATTAATCTTATTGGTGCGAATGCTTTATTGGACTTCTATAGCTGCGATAGTGTTACAATGGAATCGATAACGGGGTCGAGGGCACAAACTTAATTGCCATTAACGATAGCTGCGGTGGAAGTCATATCTTTGGTCACATAAAGGATAAAAATTCTCTTTCTTATTTATAATACATCAATGAATTTTATGTAATTTGAGTAACAATCGAATTATAGGACTAAAAATCGAAGGACCATTAGACCAAATGTTTTGATGTACACGCTGTTTGCATGAATCAGAATAATAACGTTTGTAATACTAATTTTTGTATGTATTCAGTTTTTTCTGGCCGTGCACAGTTATTGGAAAACAAATTTCAATGCGGTGGTGCTATTCAATGTATTTTCGTATAGAGTTGGCGCGAGAGTTAACGCTCTGTCACATAGTATATATCGATAGGACATTTGTGAGCATGAATCAAGCGATGTAGGGTAAGCCCATAGCAGATCGTGCATGAAGATATCTTGCGCTTGCCACAATACGATGCTGTTGTGTACGATGTTAATCCCGCGAGGGGGTGTGCGGCCATTCACTATCTATATCCGAACAGACTTGAACCACACTATGGTCATACAGATCTGATGCAACGCGTTATTAGTATGTTTTCACATTGGTGACGATTAGACTATAAATTCATTTTCATGTCGATGGAATTTGTTTCATATAATATGAATATTATATCGATATAAAAAAAGAAGAAATAAATAGAAAATGAATTATGAGAGTGGAGGAAAGAATGATTTGGATTGGAATATAAATTTAGATGAGTGGACGATTGAGTGGCGCTCTCATCATTGGCAAATAACATGTATAGTTGCAATCATTTTTTATATCATATTATATTAATATGACAGATGAAATGAAACATTGAACGACGCATGAAAATGATGAATATGAAAATTAAAATTTGATAGAGCATAGTGCGTATACTCGCTGAAAATATTTCTGTTCAACACGATTTTTCGAGAGGTATACATGTTTGAATCCAATCATTGAAATTGAACTCCAATACTAACGAAAATATTTTGGGATGACAAATCGTATACGAGATTAATGAAAAATAGCGAATTCATTTATTTTCGTTTTTGATATTAATGAAGTGGATGCGAAACAATAAATACGGACTGATAAACATTTCCGTTCAATAATACTTTTGAGTGTGTGCGACGAGTTTGCAATCGAAATGTCACAAATGAGATTCGTACTGAATTCCGTTGTTGTCATCATTTTTAACTCTGTATAACATCACATGCTTCTATAGATCATCTACTAGACAGTGACCTCTCCTATTTTTTTCCCGTTAATACATCAAATGATTATTTGAAATTCTAACGTAGGGAATAGGAAAAAAAAAACATTCTGATCATTGAACTATTTGCTATTCGCTGAGAGAAAAAAATCTTCCGATTTTATTAAAATGGAATATGACTACTCTATCTTATTCTTTTTCTTCTTATCGAACAGTTATCCTCTATCTATGTTCATACATATAGGATGGAGCGACCGAATATTTGATTTCAACATTGTTGACAATGTTGAGTAGAATTCAGAGGGCAACAGAATTCACATCTACCAGATACCTCTGGGCGTTGCATTCTCTCTATATCTCTATTTTCCGTTCTCTTCTCTTTCCCTTCCTTTACCAACCTTGGTCTTCTAACACAACCTCTTTTGGAGTCAGTGAGCATTTGATGTAGATAGACTTTTAATGTATATATGTACACTTACCATAGTACACAGATAATAACTGGTGTAGATAGACAGCTAAGAGTAGCACAAGTGTGCTGTGAGAAGAAGATGTTGGTATATACTGTGAGTGCAACGGTGCATCTTATATGCAAGAGATGCCTAGGTAGTCTGCTCATGACGACGTGCCCTCAGGCATATCTGGATCCACCATAAGCCAGTGAGAATATACCAGAGCTTGCAGGATGTGGAGTTTAGTTTTCGGTGTCGTTACACAACACAAGCGCAACGCATTTATGTATACAAATATTTGACACGTTGAAGAGTAATAATATACATCATCAATGTTGTTACAACTTTGAATAATTATTTAATTTTCTTCTTCTTTTTGTTTAGACAAATATAAGAAAAAAATAACAGAAACTGAAGAACTGCTCTCCCTCTCTTCGGATGTGTTGAAAGAGTATATATTTTCAGTTTGATTGTTCAATCTGACTATCTCAAATTGTTCTCATAATTAATGAGAATATAATTGGAATAAACTTACAGAGTTCTTGGATTCTTGTAGCACATTGCATGAATGTGGAAAAAATAATGAATGTATGGATGCGTAGAAGAGTATTCTCACGTACGTCATATAGATTGACCCACAAACCCCAGCGTATAGCAGTAGAAGCAAAAGTAGTAGTGGTCTTTCTATAGATTGTCTACCATCAAATAGCTCGTGTGGCCGTGATGTTCCTACGTAGTATACTATATCTGTCACAATACTTCTTACTTTACGAAATAGGTGACCAATTTGCTTCAGGATGCCCAACACGTGTGCTGATTACAAACTTATTCATTATCATGTATATTATACTTATTCGATATCTTCGTAGAAGTGCGTATTATAAGGCAAGAAATCAGAAGGTATTTTTTTCGTGACAAATACAAGAGTTCGGATGAAAAAAAAATTTCTTTGTGCAATTCAGAGACTTACGAGTCTCTGCGAGCCTCTTGGAACAATTGAAAAATATCACATGGGGAGTAAAAAAGTATTGAAACCGTATCCGTTGGGACTGTTGAGATAAAATATCATACGCGAGTTGCTTTTTGAATGTGAAATGTCTCAGTTATCCTCTGTTGTTGATAAAAATGATGATGGGAATTTTTGATCGAAGTTATATTGCACGCCGAGCCGAGGTTTAATGAATAATGAAGATTATATACAACATTATTAGGGATTTATATCTAATTTAGATATTCGATCAAGTGAGTTTATAGCAAAATTGTCGAGACTGCGACGATATACCTCGTTGTGGAATACCCACCTTGAGGGCATGTTTAAACTTGCCTGGTATTAATGTGAGCCGGGTCTCTCGGTGTTGCGTTTAACTCGCACATTAAAGATAAGAGAGATTCATTGGGTGAGATTGTTCTTGAATGCGTTTAAGCGACTAGGTAGCATTATATTTGTTTGAGAGTTTATGGATTAAATTATAGAAAGGTCGTGTGTGAGAGGTGTTTTGTGAATTTGTTGGGGCTCCTTGATCACAATATTGCTATTTTATTTCAGATAATAACTCCCAGAGTTGTGAAAGAATGACAATATTCGAGTTGTCTTTTTGTTCTCAGGGGTGACGTTATGAACTGGGCACAAGTTGTTTGTATGATGCAATGACATCGGCATGTATATATATTTGCACACAGTGTACTCGTGTATCATAAATTCTAGAAACTTTCTAGTGATGCATAGGTGAAGGTTCAATTTACTCGGGTTGAACAATTCGATTTGTGCTACGATCAATCGTGTTTTGAATCCCCTGAGCTCTATGATTTCCAGCTGAGACATTTGTCTTTCTTTCTCTCACTTTTTTTTTTCTCTGTTGTATTATATTATGTACATTTGTTCGTCATACTTGTTTGTGTGTAAATATTGTGGCGTAGTTTTTCTGAACATATTCGATATTGTTTATATGAAAGATAGGAATGGGAAGTAAATGAAATTCTGAGGCAAAATATTTTGGTGAAATCGCGGGGATTGACTCTCGTGGCAGAGCACTAATTAGTAGGTGATGTTTGATTCGTTGTAGGAATTTTCCATACATGTTTGTCTCTTTCTAATCTGTATTTTATTCAGCTGCTGTTAAACTACGAAGTATAGATCGACAGACGTGCGTCATCATATGTACATTTGTTTTGCTGATTTTTAGATTTTATAAGGTAACTAGAAGTTACATATTTATCGTCACAACTTAATTGTGATGTTTCCAAAGCTTCGGACATTTGTTTCAAAGACTAACGAGTTTATTGTAGAGTGCATATACGTGTAAAATTTTCGATAAAACTTGTGCACTATAACTTCGTTTTATTCACCCTCACTATCTTTTTTTCCGCCCTTATTCTCTTAAGATATTCGGTGAGTCACTGATAAATCCCGCTTTTTATAACAACGATAAAAAAATATTATAGGACGTGGGGCCGATGAGGTTTACGGCGTTTCACAGACTTACTTGGGCAAAAATAAATGTGACATGTGCACAGTGGAGATGAGCTTTTGGCAGATTTCGTCGGGAAATACTCACATTTATTTAAATTTTGGATCTATCCTCTTGATTATTAGTAGAGGCTATGGTAAGATAGTGAATAATTAGTTTCGCGTAGCTGAAAGTATTCCACAAATATTTCAGTAGTTTTTGTGAAGGGAAAATTTCGTTGTTTACATATGTAAATTTATATTACACCGAATTTTTTTCCTATCTAATCCATCATACGAAATCTCCCATTATCTGCAAGTGTCATTCGACAACATTGATCGAAATAGAATGGAAGAATTTGTTAAATCCACAAATGTCAAAGGTGATATCGATTCGACGGGAAAAACATCTCGACAACGCTTGAGCGATGGGCCGAGTGCCGGTCCCACGAGCGTCAAAAAAACGAAGCTAATAGTCTGTGAGTGCCATCATCGGTTCCCAGAGGAAGAGCGTGGGAATAGTGGAAGTAAGTGAGGTGGTCCGAGGCAGCTGAGATAGCACCAACCGGCGTATTTTGCCAAAGAAGGCCTTCGACAAGAAATTCACCGCAGAAACTTTGGAATCTATCCAAACTGAATTGTCGATTTGGAATTGGTCAAAATTCCATCGGGAATGAAAGAGAAAACAAAAAATACGTGGAATACTAAAATGGCAGCTGCAAAAATGGAGCGTGATCACGCTTCATAGACACTCAAATATGAAAAATAGAAATAATTTCTTTTTAATAGACACAAGAAAAAAACGAAAAGTGAAAAATTTCGGACTTTCTTCGTAGAGATCAGATATACAGTGAACTTGTAGCAGATGTCGAGGCAAATTCCATTACGTCAGAAAAAAAACGACGAATTGGACGACTCAGAAAAGTTCTTCTCCTTCCGGAATACTGGTATAGTTTTTTAAATTGATCTCAAGAGACTTGAATATCGACGAAAATGTCGGAGAAAATGAAAAGAAAAGCAACACGAAGATCGATTGATGATAAAATATCTTCATGGCTTTATTAATGCTCGTTGTAAATAACACTGACACGGAGATTCGATTCAAGTGAGTAAATTTTCAGATGAAGTTAATTCAGTTCAAATGAATCGATAATGGATCAATGTTCAATTGGTATTAGAAGATAATGCATAAAATTAACTCATCTCGATAATTTGATTTTTAATTTTACTTCCAAGGAATAAATAATGTGTTTGTTCACCCTCTGGATCTCAATTGACATTCAATACACGACTCTTTGATAGGAGACGAGCTGGAGAGATAGAAAGAAAAATGGTACGGTACACTGGGTAACTTCCATGGCTTTTCTATTCACGAATAATATAGAAATACACTCGCACAGCAGTTCTACAAATCAAGATTCCTTCTTGAATTCTACGAAACTTTCACTATTGTGAACTCTAAAGAAGAATGAAAACTCATCTGACAACATATCCAATAACAGTTTGAAAATTGAGTTTGAACTTTTCATATAGAATTGATACGAAGGATAAACATATTTATATTTCCATTTACCCAACAGTTATGCCGTTATAAAATTTTTTACTAGTAAAAATACCATCACAATACCTCTATTTCTATTATGTCAATCGAAAATGAAGTCACGTGATCCACATAATCTAAATGGAGAACGTTTCATTATCAATTATTCTCATTCATAGTTGTGATGTCGTAAATTTAATCAGTAGCGTTATGTGATTAATTTGATCAGCAAATGGCATCGAATTGTATCATTATTGATTTTTTTCTCCATCGTTCCTCAATTACGCTTTGCAATGACTCACCATTTCAGCTGTCACAAACATATCCTCTTTGAGAAAGTGCACGCAGCTCGTGCAATTGCACATTCATTCATGGTGGGATATAAATTCTTCATTGGAATCATGGGAAATACTTCACGATGATCAATTGATTTCGTGTTCTGCATTGTTGTGACATGACTAGTTGAGACATGTCCGCAATGTGACCACTATTATCAACGTATGAATTCACCACTGAGATGCGTTGCTTTTTTTCTATGTTCACATTACGTCGCTCCACGCCGCCACTCATCGTGGGCGTACTACGTGAATTTGTTCTATTATTCCATTTGT
This sequence comes from Meteorus cinctellus, assembly GCA_030523045.1. Classification (NCBI taxonomy): domain Eukaryota; kingdom Metazoa; phylum Arthropoda; class Insecta; order Hymenoptera; family Braconidae; genus Meteorus; species Meteorus cinctellus. Next base: position 808,325 of record JAPYZF010000008.1, on the reverse strand, counting down.
CGCATAACTTTTTTTTCTGTGGGCCGTTATTTACGTGCTTGACGTGTGTGTGTATATAACCGAGGGCCGACACCCTGCACTCGCGCGCCTGTTCGTTTTTACCGCTTCTCTTTTCCATTTTCTTGTTTTTTTTTTCACACCACTGCGTTCCATATCACCTTTTATCTCACACATTTCTAGTCTCTCTGTTGCGCGCATGCCGCTTTCATCGTGTCCGCCCGAAAATTACAGTTTTCCCGGAGTTTCGTCGTTAAGTACAGCCTGCACATCCGCGTTATAATGTCAGGCGCCTCTGTCCCCACCGACAAAACTTACGACTCGGCGGTAATACGTTTTCCATTACGGATGACTGAAGTTACTCTCTCATGAAGTTTGCAAGTTGAATCTTTACATAGATAGAGCAGCAAGCAGCGTCGAAAAAAATAAATACAGCCTACAAAAGTGGCGTGCGAAAAGAGACAAATGGAGGAACGAAATGAAAAATTAAATTTTCGCTGTAGTTATTCGATGTCTGTCGAATTTTCTCTTTCTGCTCGATACAGTTCCACAAGTTTCATATTGTCCTGATCACGTTTTAACTGATAAAAAGAAATTATTGAGTACTACTAATTTTTTTTCCTAATAAAAAGGAATAATGGAGTACAGAGCAAAGATAAAGGGTAGGGAAAATCTAACTCAAATCAAAGTGATATAAACAATCGTCTGCAGGTTCGGTTGTTTTTCAACCGCATGAAATAAGAAAAAGGAGAAAAAGAGGAATAAATAAGTAGAAAACAAGCAAAAAAGAGTCGTAAAACAAAACATAAATAAAATAAAAGAAGAGGGGAAAATAGTCTCCCAAAATTACGTGAAAGTTGCTCCAAAGGCGCATGAGAGTGGAAGCCAAAAGCAAAGACAGAAAATTGTCTCGGGAGACACGTAGACATTGACATTTTTTTTCTTCTCTCCCTGTTTCAAATCCTGGTGTGCTTGTTCGCTTCAATAGAAGTTTCGCGCGCCCGTTCTTCCTCTCTCTCAAGAGAACGATACGATTTCCGTTTTTCTTATTTCAGGATCACCCTCCGTCTTTCCCTTTTTCACTCCCCTTTCGTTCCGCACATTTGGTACGACTGTATATACATCCTCCATCACGCCTCGAGTTTCTACTCGACCTTTTCTTCTCTTCATCCCCTTGTTGTAACCATTACCACTTCATGCACCCTTTTCGCGTGCGCGTTCTTTTCTCTACCCCTCTGCACTTCTTCCACCGCGTGCTCTGGGTTTTCATTCCGCTCTGGGTGACGTTCCCTTCCCTCACTGTCGAATGCGAGCTTTCATCTATTCAATCCCAAACACTTGCACACAGATCGCCCTTGTGTATCCCTATATAAGTCTGCCACTCTGCTTCTCTGACACGTTAGAGTATAACATTCGGCTTTCACGCACGCCCACTTCATTGAATACCCTCAGCTTTTTATGATTGTTGAATAGCTGAAGAAAATGAAGCTGTTGCCCAAGTGAATTAATACCCATGGGCTCACATAAAAATCCTCTCTACATTTCCTTATTGTATTTGATATATTTTTATGAAAAAATGATTGCATTCTGCGAGTTCCACTTGTCATCGACTGATTTGTGATGCGATTATTTTAGGAGTCTAATGTATTGAGAATGTACAAATTAGAGAAAAATAAATGAAAAGAAATAATATCATTATAGATGTTGTTCCAAGTATTTTTGATCTAAAAACCTTTGACAGATGCAAACGAGGCAACAATCACTTCATTAAATTTATATTGCCAATAACTTTTTACTAAGTGAACCATCCATCATTTCTTCGTCATTTTCAATAAGAAGATTTAGGATCAATCGGCGATGGAATGCCAAAAACTGGCGATGTGAAGTAGAACAATACTCCTTTAATAAAAGAAACAATAAATCATCTAATGAAACCGCTCGACACGACTGTTCCAAGGGGGACTAGAATCGAGAATCTTTTTGACAACATTATATTTACGTGTTCGTCAAAGAATGCACTTGCGTTCATGCGTTGACCATCGACAGATCTCCCATTTTTTCTATCCATTATCCAAACTTCTCATCATTCGCGAGCAGTTGTTATGGAAATACCAAACGTCCCATTTTTCTTCTAGGGCTTTGTTAAATTCATTATCAACACTAGTCAATTCCCATCAGAGTAGAGTCGATTGACTGGCTCTGTGTTCTTATATCTTGACGATAACACCAATTAATCGTTCTATAATAGAGTATGAAATTCAATCTGATATTCTTAATTCAATCGGTCTCAAAGATGTTCATGAATATGCAAAGAACAGAGAACATAATCGAATTGGAGGAGAATTGGAAAAGCTCGCAGTAGCATCAAGAGAAATCTATAGTAAATTGCTAAAGAAGTCTAATCAAGAAGACATTAATTCAATCACATTGATGACGATGCTTTTCTTCTATCAATTTATACAAAAGTGAGAAATAGAAGAAGCAGTGGGATGAATCTCGTCGAATTGTCAGGCAAAAAATTATCTGATGTTTCGTCGAAGAGTTTTGAAGTGAGTGCCAAAGTTTTGGAAACAGAAAATTCATGGATATTGCCAGTGTTGATGTAGAAGTGCAATTTTCTCTGCGAAGACAATTCATACAAATCTGCGGGCTATAATTTGCAAAATGTGTGAGTGCTGCTTAAAATCATAGAGTGATAGAATATATTGAATATTCTATGGCAGCATACGAAGTAATTGAAATTTTGGTTGGACAGATAACTTCAGAATTTTCTACCGAAGAAAAGTTTCGACCCTATTATGAATGATAAAATATTGAGAGGTGAAAACTTCACTTATCATTGGATGAATACATATTTGTAGTTTCATGCCCTTCATAGACTTCTCGTCGAACCAATATCAACCAACGGTACTAACAACTCACTCGTCGAAGGACAGCAGTAGTACAGTTCGAATAGTTCAAAGTGTGATGATGTTCCAAGTGAAACTTTCAGCTGTTCTTAGGAAATGGAACTATCTTCGTGTTTTTGGAGGAGATTAATATCAAAGTCTATCATTCGAATAGAGAACTATAATACACTGTATGAATTCATCCATAATTTTGGAATGCATTGATGACAATGCTTTCGACAATATTGTTTCAAAGAAAACTAAATGAAATATGAGATGGTGAACTGAAAGAATTACATATCGATGGCCATTTCCAGAAATCGATTTATAGAATAACAAAAAATTAATATGTGTAAGTGCATTCATGCAAGCAATTATATCGACAAGTAGATGCCTTGGCTGAATCCGTCCTGGCTGCCACTTTGAAGTTGTTCTTTGATAATGAAATAACGTAGTTCGATAACTGGGTTCACTTCATCAAACAAATCAACAAAATTTAACTGAACTAAGTGAATACTCAAACTTCATAATGGAATATTATTCAGAAGTGAATGATCGTAGTTTAGGTAGAGTGGAAAATTTTCCGGGACTATGTTTTATGAAATTTGAGATTCGAAATATTTATCACGTTTGAGTTAGTTCATTCCATCCATTAAACGCAATTTGAATCATAAATCTTGATGTATTTTTCTTTGTTCAAGGAATCTTGATTTTTTTCATCGTATATGAGTTACTTTGGTACATCTGACGGATCATGATGGAAGCTATTTACAGCATTCTACATATTCAATTCCTTACGACTAGCGCTTTACATTTGGCAGGGACCGAAACGGAATACGTGAAAATACTCGGAAAGTCCGAATAGCAGATGCTATTGAGAAGTGCTTTAACTGAAGTTTTATGTGTAGAGGTTATAAAAAGGATCAAAGAGAATTGCAAGAACATTTTTGTCGAATTTCCAATGCCTCGGTACTTCAAGATGATCGAATGTTATTATTGAAGAAGGTTCCAGCTGAGATAATAGTGTGCATCGATTGCATATCTATCAATATTCAACATACCATTGTATTGATGCATATGACAAATCTCGTTCATTCTGCCTGAAAATTGTCACAAAATCTTCAGTAACAACAATACCGTCTTCTCGATTTGATAAAACAAGTTTTCACTTGGCAAAATGTCAACCCTCAAATATATTCGATTATCTTCCAATCTTTCGACAGCTTTCAAAATTAGGGCACAAATTGAAATTTTCAACATATGTATATACATTCACACATATGGTTAATATTTTTCCGTATAGTATCCATGGAAATCTTCATTCGCACAATTATCCCATCTGTGTAATAGCAATAAAGCATAGATTATCGTGCTGGCACAAGTGACACATGTGGCGTGCATTAAATCAGTATTTGCACGTTCGATATCACGATTCTGTAGGGTGGAAAAATAAGAACAACGGGATAATCGTGCATTCATTCCATTTGCTTCCATAAACAAAACTTTATTTATTAATTCCTCAACCCTCCTGTCATTTTTTCAGCACAATAAATTGTAATTAAAAGCATAAAAAAATACAATAACATGACAATATTTCATTATACGTACGTTGATAAAAAAAGTCATTGTCACTTCTCTATGGCTTTTTTCATCTTAATCATTCATCCACTTTGACATAAATCTAAATAAAAACCAATACCAATCGAAGAAGATACTCGTATGTACTACAATTTTTTGCAATGTATAAACTCACATCACAAATGAATATTTCAAAACTTTTATTTACGACCCGATATCCACAAGAGTCTCAATATTGTAATCTCTCAGGCAGAACAATTCGATCTAGCCACATTCATGTTTGCCATGGAAAAAAACGTGTGCAATACTAAGGAATACCAAGTTTTGCGCTTGCGTCGTCTTCTTCATTCTCTTTGCGACATGAAGCGTATCAAGTATTGCGATGTTATATTGGACAAAACTTGTGACGTCGGTTTTACCGATGCGATTTGATATATCACCGTCGTGGAGTCAGTGGTCCCCGGGAAAACTGTGAGACGGGGCATTAATCAATGAGTGTGTATAGTTCTATTGGTTCTGTATAAGTGTACGTGTATATACATATACATATATGTGAATGAGACCGTTTCCTCTGTTTCTTTCACTATTTCTACCATTTTATATTCTCTTTCACCCATTTTCTCTCGCTTGCTTTACTCTAGCACATTCATATCCATATATACGTATATTGTTCTGTACACCACAAAATATATGAACTCTGAGCACACGGAGGGAGAATCTATCTGATCAGGTCTTCCGGTTGGAATAAGGATGGTTAATATATCGTAAAATATCGGCATCGAATAGCAGTATCGTAACAGCAGTCGTAGCAGCAAGAGAACAAAAAAGTATGAAAAAAAAGGAGCCAGTGAGCGCGTGCTTGCGCCTGCTGGCTCTCAATCTTTTGCCAATGTCTCTTGGTAGATTGTTCTCGCTCATTCTATATAACCCACTATTTGTCAGCGAGTATTCCGTTAGCGTTCCTCAGTGCACAACAATACAGTCTAGATACTGCAGGATATCTGAAAAATTTTAACAGTTTCTTGATCTCACTAGGCAATGCCCATTTGCTATTTTTTATTTGCGTCCAATCCTAAGCAAATTTCGTTTTTTCATGAACATATTTCATTTACATATTATTGTTCAACAAAAAAAGTTGTCCGAACGTGAATATAGTATGGGTTCGTCCACAGCGATGCTGCCAAATGGCAAAGACATTTGAGAAAAAAGTAATAGACGAATAATATTTCTCTTTCTTGTTTGAGAAATTGTGGTAGAATTCGTTATATTTAACGCAGTGCTTAGACTGACGACAGTTCAAATAAATAACTTCCGAAACATTCGCATTTGATCATGGTAATTACTGAAAATTAATTAATTTTAACTCGAAAGTAAATTTGAAGTCGCAGGTTCATGAATATGGTGAAAATTAAATCAAGCCATGTAGATGCGTATATAGATGAAGAGTTACGATGTGAGCTCTCTAATTTGAAATTAGTAATGATTACGGTAACTAGTTATGGACATCGGGACTTTGAACAGTGAGCGACCGAGTTTGTTTTTGCCAAGTGAGGAAGAAAAGTTACGAGGGCAAGTGAACGTGAGTTGGTATTCGTGCACTATCGCATCGTATACGTGGTCTGATTCCGAACAAGTATAACTCGACTGAAAGATCGTTTCAGACTCATATATGCGCGGCCATCGAGAAATTTTATACATATATGTCGGGTACTGAATGGGCAAGAAGGATGTCGCATCTTCAAGCCCTTTCTCTTTTCGAGCGTCCGCTCACGTTTTAAAATCGCAACGACTCCTCTATATTCGAATGGTGAGTATTATTGGTTGATATTATTTTATCAATCTTCGAAAGTTTGCGTAGTATATTTGTGTATGGTAAAAGTAATAAATCATACATTGAATTTTGTTTTGCTATGCAAAAATTTGACTTCGAAAAGAAATAATAAAATACAGACAGGTGATTTTTCATTCAGTTTTTGTTACCTATTTTTTTTTCTCGTATGTGCTGTGCCTCGACAAAGTTGTGAGAGAAGATAAGCGGGTTTATGGAAAACGGGGGTTCACCATCTACTCTACTACTCTGCGTCCACCCTCTCTCATATACTCTCTGCCCTCATGTTTACCCGACCAGGTTACAAAGTCCACGGTTTGTAATCTCCTTTTGAAAAATCAGTTCACGACTGTTTATAACACGGTAGCACTTCGAAGATGCTCGTTCTTTTGTGTCAACTCTTGAGAAATTCAGCGAAAGCTCTTATCGCACGCGCGGGGTCGTCTCTGGTGAATTTTTTCTCTATTCCCAGATGTTACTATCCTACTCTTTACCGCTACCTCTATATCTGTCGCCCAATACCTAACCACCAACGAGGCGCGTGATGCGAATATGAAAAAACATGCGCGCTGCTCTATGGAGGTTTGTGATAGTTTCTATGGTAAATTTTTTGCCTTCTTCGTGAATTTCTTTGTTTTACACTGCTATCAATCATAAAGTCCATTATGTGCAACTGCTTCGAGAGCGAACAATCACTGAGCCTCTCCCATTTCAAGATAGACAAAAATAAAAGGGAGAGGCAAATGAAAAAAAATTTGCAATCAACACTGAAAGTTGATCTGTAAAAATAAAATATCAGCGGTAGAAAATATTTTTGAGAGTGTTGAGTCAAAATTAAGAACGCATTTACAGCAAGTGAGAAGTTATTGGTATTTCTGTTCGAACTTTATGGCAAAAAAATAACATGAGATATCTGTAGTTGGATAGTATAAAAATATACTGTGAACACATACAGTCAAATGAGATTGCATGCCACCATCCTTTCTGCTTATCTTCCCGAATCATTTCGAATTCTTCAAAGCTGTTATTCTCAAACAAATTCATATATTTGTGTGAACCGCGAAGAGCTTTGTGGCAAGTCACATTAAGCCTTTCACTGTACCATTTTTATTTGCACAAATAATATTATTACTTGTGAAAACTGTTACCAAAATGCCATCAAGCCACCACCAGGTTTCCATCAAATCGTAAATCAACACCAGAGGGAAGAGAATATTAATGTCATGTATGGTACTAGCTACAGTGAATTCATTTCTAGTAATAAATATTGCTCAATGTTGTGGAATATTTTGGTCTGGGGAATAAAATTTATCATACATCAGTGGTGTACACTAAACGTATTCAAGCGTATTCAAACGTATTCATTGCCATAATTCAACGGAATTGTATTGTCGCCGGATTTTCCGCATAACAGTTAGTATTATCCTTTCAGATAATTGTAACCCTCAAAAAAATTTCATCCCATCAATCGTTGAGGTATTAATCAACACAGTTCCATGAGAATATAATATTTCTCTAGAGTAATATGACGTTGGTTCTTGCCCCGATGAAATTAAATCCCAGTCCCAATCCCCACCATCCACTTTTAATAACGTGGAAACTGTGGGAAATATTCACTTTTACAATGTTAGATAGCTCGATCACGGCTTCCGGCGTTTTACATTTGTAAGCGGATACATCCTTTGACCTGCGGGATGCAACAACCACAAATCCCACAAAGTGTTTCACATGCAGACTTTGATAAGTATTATGGCATAGAAAAGCAAATTTCGAAATATCGTCAAGCTAGATGCAAAATAAGTAATAAGTTACACATATACATACATAAATACATGTATGAGCTTTGAAATAAACTTTGTGTACCATTTAATTGGTAGATATAAATTTATATAAATTTCCACCCACTACTATGTAGGGTCTTTATTATTCCTCGACGCATATGGAGCTATACGTTTCATTATATATTTCGAGTATGCTTGTTACGCTGACTTTATTACTTGAGAGAATGATGGAATAAAGCAGGGATCCAGAGTGATTTCAACTTTTGCGCAACCAATTAATAGGGATCAGACTGATTAAAATTTATGATCGTGACTGATGATATTGACTGATGAATTCGTGAAGGTTTGGAAATTAAATCATTGTTGGAACATGTAAAAGATTTTTATATCTTGCAATATACAACAATAATGTTAATTGGTTTGATTCTTTTTTATATTTCTGTCGGATGTTCAATCTAAGGCTTCATAAATTCATCATGGAGAGGAGGAAACAAAATCATCCAATTACATTATGAACTTATGACAGAGAATTGTGATAATAAACAATACTATTGCAAAAATCAATTATACCTGCGAAATAAAGTTAAAACCAGGCGCTCTTCATTAAATCTTATTTCTCCCACCACGCACCAAATATATATATACTATCTGCAGTCGTTGTGAAAAGAAACGAATAGATAGAGTATTGGGAAAGAGAAGAAAGGAGTCTGGAGAACGGCCGAGATCCGTCGATCCAGATAAGAATTTCATTTAGTTCACTCAGACTTTATTGCTTCCGGTATCTGACGACGCCATTGTGACGGGGTGATGAAAGAACGGAGAAAAAAAAAAGAAATGAGGAGGGAGGAAAAATAAGATTCACCGATAAATATGAAAATGCAATTGCATATCTCAGTGATTACTACTGACTGATGATTGAACAATTTATTACATCATCAATTGATTATTACGAACATGAATCTATTTAGTTTTTCTATTGAATGTGAATGATAGTTTGCTCGTATCAGTCCATCAATTTAATCATATTATTTTTCATCTCATCAATTTTCATTAGTTCAATGAATAACGAATGAATGTTTATTTTACTAATTGATTTATCGATACGAGTGACGTCTGTTCACAATTATTTTGGAATAAATTTTGATGGTGAAAATATATGCACATCATCTCATATACAAGCACTGCTGTGCACACTAAACTGTAGATCGTTTGTACTCATCAGACCTTCGCTTTCCCACAGTATACTCATTAATATTCATCAGTGCAGAGACCTAAAACTTGAGGTTCTACGGCACTGTTACTGCGCCAAAACATAGCAAACACTTTGAGCTAATCACATACTCGGAGGTGTGATGGAAGCAAAGCAAAGGTGGGTGGCGAAACGAAAGGATTCAAGCTCGCATGTGCGAATATATATTCTGTATGCTGGAAAATCTCTTGGGCATCCTCCATATATTTATGCATATTTGATGCGCATGCACCGAAATTTTTTCCGGTGTTAATGATGATTATTTGATTATCTGGGTATTGTTCAGGCGTATATTAGTTTGGTAATACAAGAAATTTACGTCTCGAACGCTCTTTGTATTCCTTTATTTGTAACTTTCTCTTTCTCTTGTACTACATAACATCATATTAGATATAGTCATCTAAGCATGAAGGCGTTGCCAACACGAGATACTAATGATTCTGTTACTGGCGCATTTTTGTACTCAGCTGCAACTCATTGATAAAATATTCGCTCATCAATTAAATGCAAGTAGGACGAAGACGAGTCTAATAGATAGAATTTTTTGTCAGTTCTTAAACTACTTCAAACTGTATAATCATACTCATAATTCGGATTTACCCCATCGAACTAACTGAACACATAGTGTGAGAGTGTACGCGATCGGAGATTTCGAAAATGACATAGTCATTAAACTTTCACTTTGACACCCGAAAGTCTCCCTATAGTCTGAAACGATATATCTCTCCATTCGCCAATTCTCGATTATCGGCGATTCGATATCTAAACCCGATTCTTCCATTACCTTGATGTCACACTCGTTTTTCTCTCATCCAACTTCTCAATTTCAATTATATCCTCGCAAGCTCTCCCTTCTCAATATATATACATGCATATACAATATATATATTTATATATGGATCTCTGCCGATTCAACGTTTTCTAAAGTCATTGATTAAGAGGATGTTAAACTATCAAGACCCATTGAATTCGATCACCCCGTCGAATTTGTATTCAACATTATCATTGAGTGAGATAATATTTAGTTTCAATGTTAATATAAATAACGTGGAAATACATAATTGGTGAATAAAATGATTCACGAACATTATTCGCGATACACATAGTCATATATACATGTATATATATATACGTTCATAGTGGATATATTTATATGTGTGTACATATGTATATGAACGAGAAGTTTCGTATTTCACATTCCCCAAAGACACTGTGTCGATACGCTTTCAGTTGGTGATTCGTCGAGCGTATCACCACAATGTAAACTCACTTCAACCCCTTTCTCATTCACTCTCTACACATACACATGAGTACACATTCACTAACATATCATGTGTAGTGTTGTGCTCACAACAGTGTCCCTCGAGACAATTTCGACCATTGTTTATTGGTCACAGAGGTAGCACAAAGCCTGGGCACAGTGTATTCGCTGCTTCGTCTGTTATACTGTTAAATTGTTAAATTGTTAAAGAATATTCAAAGTCAGATCCTGAAATTATTAATTTATGAGTGTTTGTGACACGATGTCCCATTCGGCATGTGTTTATGTTGTAATTTAGTTCTGTTCATTGGAGAAAGTTCATGTGAATTCGGGAACCCTGCGATATTAATTATTATTCATGATCTACTGACATAATTTCATTATTCATACAAATTTACAAACGGTCGTGTAAAAGAATAAATTTTTACTGAGCTTGGACTACAATAATAATGACTACTAGAAGAGCAATATATAATAAAAATGCTTGGTTCATAGCAATATATTATTAATACTAGAAATTTAATAATAAATCAAAACGATGGAAGTACAATCAATCAAGAAAATTCAATTAACCAAATTCTTATGTCATTTTCATTATCACTTTCAAATTTTTCAATACTTCTAAATAATTAGTTTAATAATTATTCGGAATTATTCAACAAAAAAATTAACTTCAGAAGGTGAAAGCTATTTATACATGGCAATAAATAAATGAATTTTCCACTCGAACAGAATATAAATCATATTACTTTTATTTAAACATTATTCAAGTTAATCTGGGTTTTTAAGATTTATATATATATATATATATATCGTATAGAAGCAAGCCCACGCAGCACCATTATCCCGGCCCAAGGTTCCACAGCGTTTTCTTCGACTTTTTCAGTTGGCCCGTCGCCGTATTTTTCGCTGAAACGTCGGAGCACGAGATTTCTTACAAGCGTTTAACTTGAATACAAGAGAAGCGAAATAATGTTGCTGGACGCGCGAGCAAGCAGGAATGAAATAGGGAGAAAAGTGAAACAGGGATGAGAAAGAAGGTGAGAATAGGATATGAGTGGAACAGAGAATGAAAGAGAAGGCCTCTCTCGTGGACGATGCTTTAGTCGGTGAGAATCCTCGAATAATATATAACCCTACATTACTCAGCCTCGAGTTTCTTATTATATCGAGGACGTTTTCGTGCGCACGAAAAATCTCTTCTGTATATAACGAATAAGTCCTTACTTTAAGCATAAAATAACGTACAGGATACACGAAATTCATACGTGTGTCTATATCCTTTGTCTCTGACTCTGTTCATAATAAAATACGCAAGTTTTATTATTTGAATTATCATTTTCTTCAGTATACGATTCTGTCTATTTCTTCACTCATGAAATTATATACATCCCATCGTGAGTTACGGAGATACATTCCGTGAATAATTCATTCTGAAATTAAATTCAACAGAACATATGGCTCGTCAGATAATTATTTGAATTTCACACTATTCCATATTCCTCTGCAATTTTAATTTCTGTGCTCGATAGAATTCTGAAAACATAAATATCTTGACAAGTTTGCACTAGTACAGTCGGTAATTTTTCGAGTGTTACATGGTGAATGGCTGTATGCGTATATATAGATGGGTGTTTAATGTATATGTAGATATAGAGGTCGAGTCAAAGGCATGTGTAAAGCTCGAGTAAACCACTTAGAGCACTCATTTCGAGTGGCAGCCTCCGCAGTCACGAACGTTAACCAACGGGTCGAGGGGGCGTCATACACCGTTTCATCGTGATTCTATGTTAAAGCCTGTCGATGGAAAAAATAATAAAACATGAAATTAGGGAGATAATCTTTCGAGCCTATTCGTACTTATTTCACCAGAGTTACATTTCACTCTACATGACTACCTCATTATTTATTTGATTTAAATTAACAATTTGGAACGTGTTTGTAACTTATACGCCATAGTTTTTCATGTACATTGAATTTTCAAGTAATCCCATGACACGTTAATTTTTTCATTCGAATATTTCTCACTTTCAAGGTGAGAATGGAATACATTCATGAAAAATCTGCGGTGCGATTATTTATGCAGATCGGATCGGGAATAAAAAGTTGTGGACGTCAATTTTCATGTAGTTGTTATTCAAATTTGTGTTAGAAAATGTTTTATATCGATCGAAGAAAGACGATGATTATTCCATGATAGGTACAAATACTGGTGTAAATTATTGATGGAAAGATACTCATAGGAGCGAAACATGTGGGAAAAAATTGAGGATTTTTTTCCTGTGTAAGAATTAACATAGCATAACGTCCAACGAAATGATGCCTGTCACATTTTTCACGCGTCAGGTCACACAACCGTCACTCGTAGATAATTTAAAATTCGCATATGTATATAGCTCAAGTATAAAGGGTGTACTTCTCACGTTTTCTTGCCATATACACCCTATGAATATTTATGTGATGTCTCGTCGCTCAGGTTGCGATAACGTGCAGCTAGGGAAAAGGAAAAATTTTATCAAAATAACAAAAAATTAGCATGAATATACGGCTTTGATATTCATATTTTTGTGAACTTTGATAAATAATTTGACAATTTGACAATATTCTACATCCCTTTTACATTTATTATCTCTTCCGTGTAGTTTTTGCATCCCATACTAAATCAATAATACCATGAACATTTTATCATTGCCATCAAACGCTTCTAAATTGTCACTGCTGATATTTGTTCTGCATTAAATTTGTTTGTTCGTGATAGACATTGATTTATTAATGAAATTAAGGGAATGTTTTCCTTATGAAATGCGGTAGCAGGAGATAGCTGATGGTATGGTTTTTCTGGTAGTAGGAAATATCATGAACCGCTCTACCGACTATCGGTGGAAGAAACATGGTCGTGGATATATTTTACCCAGGCCAAATCAACAACCAACAATATAAGAAACTGATGATAATATCTCATCTCGCAACAATGTCTTGTGGATAAAATAACAATTTCATTGAATTCATTCTGACTAAGTTACCACATCTGGATTAATAAATATTAGTTTGTAAAATGATGTTCATTTCCACATACAGAGGATGCTGTAAATGATTTTTCAGTATATTTGAAAGGTGTAATCGATATCAAAAATTATATCCCCAACATATTTTCCCCGTGACTATGATATATAATAATTCATCGTTCGTATGTCAAAGTTTTTTTTTTTAAAACAGCTCCACTTATCAATTAATATTTTCTCACAGAAGTTGTCAGTCAATGTCGAAACCACTATCATTAATTCACGTGCAGGGTTGGATCGATAACCAATTTGCTCCACGGACATTTGCAGATCATTTACAATGTTGAACATATGCGAACAGCAGTGTACACCTGATTGTAAAACAAATAGACCATGTGTTTATTGTGCGGCGAAGAATCATTAATGAGGCGAAATAATGTTTTTGATTAGTGATTTTTGCCATTAGAATCATCCTCCAGTATTTCATGAAACATGCATATAATTTACAGAGCCACTTTGTATATTTTTTGGATATAGAATAAATTGAATTTTGAATGTTGTGAAAAAAATGAAGTAGTGTCATATTGAATTCATCGAAATGGATATGTGTATGTGTCCATAACATATGTATGTGGTTGATTTGAACTGTGATGTTGGCTTGGGAAAAGCCTGAAAATCAATGGATGTTCATTCGAGCTCGACTTGCTAAATTGCTTTCGGATAAATGGTGCAATTGGATCTAGCTATGGAGTCATTTCGTTCGACTTGGTGCGATTGAATGTTGGCTACTCGGACCGATAGCGGCTACTTGCATCGATACCAACGTCTAGATCAGCTTTCTCATATAATTCCCGATATATTCTAGATACCATTTCCCAAAATAGCTGAAGGTGATCGGTGCAATTCAATAAATAATAAAAAAAAAAATTCACGTCCATCTGTATCCACAGACAGTTTATATAAATGGATACATTTGTTCATATACATACACCATAATTATATGGATGCGTATACTTCAATGCAGCTCCATTCAATTTTAAATAATTCAGTTTTGAAAACATTAAGTACCTTGTCAAAAATCATCACCAATTATTTTCATTCTGCGTGCATAGAGCGATTCAACTCCACACATGTATTCCACATACTTCACCAATCGTCCGTCATTATTTGTGGTCCTAAACTTTTACCGCAGCTCCACCAATACGACTTTCATTTTTCTATTTTGTTTCGACCGGCGTTAAAAGCTCGTTAGAGCTCATCTGTAGTGGGACGGAAATATGCGCGAATGAAGAGGACGATCCCCGTACGCTTCCCATTCTATTTATATATATGTATAGTATTATACACATATGGCTTCGCAATTTTCGAATGTGTCGTGTATATGTATAGGTGCGTGGATATTGATGTACTGAGAGAGTTAATTCGCTTATGACTATGTGTTGAATCTCACGAAGGAAATGTGTTTGCATACGACAGTCATTGCAAGTGACAAGGAAATTCCGTGTGTGCTTACTCACTCTACCACTTTTCACTCCAAGTTATTATGAGTATACCACATAAACACACTGTTGAGTTCTCATCGGTAAAGTGGATTTGTTCATCTATATAATCTGATATTCATCTGAACAAATAATTATTTGAAAATGTTGGTCGTAGTATATCATCAATGTTTATTAGTCTTTGATCAAGGGAAACACATTTCCGCTGCGTTACCTTTTTATTGCGATCTCTGGTTTTGATCCATTGTTATGAAAATCATCATGAGTATAAATATTCATATGGATACTGAATAATTACCTTGTTTATGAATTGAGCATGAAGTCGTATCGATGGGTGATATGCCATCATATCCATAAAGAATCAAAATTATTATATAGTTAATATAAAAAAGTTTCATAATAATTTTTCACATGAATTTCTATTTGGATATCGAAATCTTGAGCCAAAAATTTTACGTGTGTGATCACTAAAAATAAAGCAACGACAAAAGGCGGCAAAACAAAAACGAACGTATCAGATTTGTTCGCCTTATCGTGGTCGAGGACATGCAATCGATTTTCATTAGCAGTTACATTCACTACACCTCACTACCACCATCAAATGATTTCCGTTCAGTTAATTGTCATTAGCACAGCAATTCGACTAATTTATACAAAAGGTTTGTGTGTATACATAAGCAACCGTGCTGACAGTGGTTAGATACCTTTTTTATTTGGTATGTGATTTTGTATCACTACTCTTGACCCGCACAGTGATGTCCCAACACGAAATCACAGGAAATTTGTTAAAGACCACAGTACAGCTGATCATGAACTGATTACTGTAAAATTCGTTCTCCCTAAGCTTACCATCAATGTAATCGGAGTGAATAAATCCACTGAATAATTCCGATACTGAACTTCTGTGTCCTATATTGCTAAATTCCAAGTAATTCAATATCTGCGAATGGATTTCTCATTTTTTTTTTCTCCATCACACATTTCTCGCTCTACACAATATTTGTGAGTGCAATGGCAGATTGAATTTCCGCTGTGGAATAGAATAAACCTTGTTGACAATAAATTGAAAAGTACTAATATTAAGAGAATAATGAGGAATACTTAAAGTGATTGCATGATTTTATTTCCTTGAAATAATTATGACGTAATTATATAATTCTATTTATTACAAAGATGACGATGTAATTGTTCTGTTGTATAATTGTGATATCATTCGAATGGATATTGTGATTGCATTATATTTTAATCCAGAAACGTTCAGTGAATTGGGGGATTACAATTAATCAAGCAAAAATATCAAATGTCACATACCGATATCGGTGATTGGTGATGCGAGTGATATCTGCCAATTACAAACAATATGTAATCGTGCTGTATAATTGGATTCACCAATATTGCGTACATCCAGTGTTCGAATTTCATAATTAAGTATATATATATATATATATATATATATTGAGCGATATAACAAGGATTTTAATCGACTAGCAAAACACACGTTGATCTATACGTTGCTCCTCTTATAAGGAGAATGATGAACATTCATGAAGTAAATGATAATTTCGTGATTGTTATGGTATGAACTGATATGTTTTGATTGTTGCGAACTTTCTTTCTATAAAATTATTTTTGAGTTTTTTGTACATATTCAATAGTAATAATAATTTATATATGATTTCTAACTGCAACAAATTTATATATGATTTCTAACAGGATTCTCATTAGCATCTAACACCATTTTCATCTACCAATTATTCACAGGCATTTAGAACCTCTTGTATTTGATCCTATTCAGGGCGATTAAATTCAGTTCAATCATTGACGATTCCTAGACCACATAATACATATGGTGTATCAATTCCTCGTTCCGGTTGGTAATAAATAACTTCACTCGTGCGTCACATCGTACTCGTATTCTGAACTATAAACTGCAAGCTTAAAATTTGTTGAAATAAATATAATGCAAATACAATTTCATGGAATATCATGAGAACGCTGTTTTTGTTTTCCCTCTTCATTAACATTTTTTCAAATACCAAGCGTAAGATATAATTAAACTTCGTTTTAGTATAATGATTAGAGAATAACAAAATTTCTTAATTGTGATACGAGTGGAGGTTTAAATGGTCGTTTGAATGCGTGACTGAAATGGTACTCACTCATCATGAAACTTCACGAGTAGAATCACGTTTTCGCGCTTCTGTAATTGTATGGAACTCTCTCACCAGCACGAAATGTCAAGCATTAGTAATTTCCTCATTCGAAAATCACGTTGGTGGATTATGGTAGCAACTTCCTAGATTCCATTCTCTTTCTATCTCCCGCTCTTTATCGCTTCATTCCCTCCTCTTAACTTTCTTCGCATAGCATCCTGTCTTTTAGATGTGATAAACTCGACGGAAAACGTTCATTTTCGTTACGAATTGTGACCAACATGTTATCTGCAGTATGATCCACGTTCATTGATTCAAGATCGTGCATTCTGGTTAGATTTCCCACAGTGATGTTATTTGTGGAGCTTTAGTGGGAGGAGAAATCACTTGATACAGCAGCAGGTTGAAAAAGGCGATGGAAAAAAGTGAAGGGAATAATGTGACAAGTTACAAGACTTCGCGCTTATGCACTATAGTATAAAAAAGAGGCGTAGATAATATTTAATTAAGGGAGGTATTTCATGTTTCATGTCGGACAGACATCAATTTTTTCTTCCGTTATATTTATCGATAATTCTTCCTTAAGAACTTTGCACGAAAACTCTCAAGAAAAATTGCAGAGTGTAATGGCTATAAAGGTTCGTTATTAAGTTGTACATGAACAAATGTCTTCGAAAAACGTTTGCTGTGTATTTTTTTTTCACGGTACTATACAAAAATTTTCATTTTCCGATATCCACGAATAATGTAACAGTTCCAAGAGTGAAGATTGAAGAAATGATATTTTTTGGTTTGAATAAAGTAGTTTTTCAACTACTCAACTGACAAAATAAATTATTATCATAAACATTCTTTTTTCTCCGCAAATCTGATGAGGAAATATAGTTTATTCACTATCGGAAAACATATTGATGAACATCTTCGTCAGAAGTTTAAAAGATAGTGTTTGGAAAACAACATGAAGTTCATCGGATCAGAGCTGACGGCAGTGTTGGGTGTCTGAACTTAAACCGTTGTAGCTACTTGATTGCGACGTTTCTACTGGCGATGTCTGTCCAACCGACTTGTCCGATTAATTAAAGCCCCAACTGCTGCTCAACATTGTTTCAAGATATAGTTCGATTAATTTTCCGTTAACGAATCGACGAGCTTGGTTAATCATTTTCATGTCAACTATATTATTTTGGACATGTCGCAGGAAATTGCATAATGTAAAATTTGGGAGGAGCAGAGTCCGCGACTTCTACTAAACTTCTCTTTTGTCTACTTTCCTTTTTGAATATTTTACGGATGTCTACAATTTATAATCAAACAATTTGGAGAGCCGCACGATGCAATGCCAACCCTGGTAGGTATTTGTAAAATTTATGATAAATTTTCTCCAAGCTTCCACTTGGATCCCTTACATCTTCGTGAACAGACGTCAGAAATAATGAGCAAACAGCTCAATGTTCTAATAGCTTGCGCAAAAGTGAAGCTCTTTGTAACAGTCAAGAACTCAACAAACGCCAGACATCACTGGTCTACAACAAGTGTATAAAGATCGATCACGGAGTACAATTACTACAATTTTCAAGTGATGAATTATTAAGTTCATATAGTGGTATTACAAGAATGAATATCCAATAAAAAAAAAATTTATACATTGTTCTTTGTTGAATTCAATCGTTGATGGTGATTCATTTGATATCTTGATAAAAATTCTATATAGGGCAATAGCACTCTTGCTGTTGATATTCAAGATCGATATAGTTGAATACATGACATAATGACTTTTTTCTGCTTTTGTTGTGATAAATTCAAACGACTGATATTAATCGACTTTCACTCATTTCACATTGAGTCCATAACATTATTAACGCTAGACGGATAAATTAAATTGAAGAGGAAGTTTATTGTGAGGCATCAAAGAATGCCTTTTTTGTGTTTGACTCTCCATTGATTCTCATCACTTGCAAGTACTCTCTACAAGTCGCCGATTTTTTCCTCAACTCTCCAGTACCCTGAATCGTCGGAAATTCTATCGAAATATGTGATTGATTGTCTTTCATTGATATAATCCATCAACGTGATGCTTCAATTCTTGGCGATTCTCATTTCGTATCAATCGAATAGACTTTATTATTAAAATTGTCAAGCCCATTGCATTCCTGTAACAACATCAAACATAATATAACCCTGCTCACATTTTTATAATCGTTTTTTTAAATTCAATATTGAAAAGGACAGGATAACTGAACAGGAACCCTTCGTTCATAAAACATAAATAAATACAAAATATGAATAATTCATTTTAGTAAAGGATAAAAATGATAAGTACAATGGTTTGATGCTATGAATCAAATTCTAAATATTCGTTTCTATTCAGGAATATTTACCGGGTTTTACAACATTGTCGTATGCGGATACACACACATATAGATATATATATATATATTTTGCATGCAGAGCGCCATCCTCATGAGCTTTCGCAACCACGTGGGCGGTAAGGGGAGTCTGCGTGCTTTTGAAGCAGTCAGTCAGCGTTCGACCGTCTCACCATTCACAAGCATCGGATTACTTCACGCAAATGTATATCGATAAACAATTATCCGACTGATCAACAGGAATTCCAATATATCCATAGCGTTTTGAAGATCTTTCCAATGGTGAGTTTGTAATCTCATTTTCTACTTTTGTAACGATCTTAATGATTATTTTCAAAATGAACTTTCGTTCAATTATTACTGCACATAAAATACAGTAGATAGTCATCGCCAATGACAAATCAATTCTTAGATAAAAATTGAATTGAGTCCAATTATTAAATAATCATTAATTACGGAGGATGCTATTTTCAAATGAAATGAAGGTACTACAGACTGCGTTCTCATTATAATAAAACGCTCTATGGCATGTTCGAAGTATTATCCCATGTTTTCTCTATGGGTTATGATCAAAGGTACATGACATAATACCTTAGATAATTATCGTAAAGCGTGATGGGTGATGTTGAATGCGTCGGATGTATAAGACGAGTTGCGGCTGTGAAGTGTTTCACCTCTATATGAAAAAAAGAAAGAAAAAATAAAGAGAGGAAAAGTAAAGAATGAATATAGTCAAATCTCGGGAGTGTATTGAAATCGATATAATTCATGAATGATATGAATACGAGAGTTATGCTGTACTCTTATTAGAATTGCTGTCGTCTAAACAGTGTAAAGAAGAAGAATTAACTTTATGAATTATGTGGGTATTATTTTGTCTAGTACTCATTGGTATTTAGGATGGAAAAATTGTAGGGCTTTGTTTCGGTTTACAATCTATATTATGGACTCTTTTTCTTCTTTGTGGTGCTCTTGTAGCAGTGTCGCGTATATTGTGATGAGTTTAATTCAATCTTTTTTTATTTCATTTTCTTGTGAAAAAATTCATTATACATCCATCGTTTTTTTAACCATCGTACAATGTCACTTTATACAACACAGTTTATTAATTCCCTCCACTTTATACTGTAAAATAATCTCGTTGGAAATAGTTTTGGAATATTTCAAAGCGAAATCGAATATGATAAAAGTTCAAAGCTTGAAAAAGGCTCAGTACTGTTCAACTGATGACGGACAACTCGTTAAAAAAAAAGCGTTAATCGTGGACATGAATGTTATCGAACGGTAATACCATCAGAGCTGGAAGAATCTGCATTTGTTGTTCGCACTTTATTCTAGACACAGAAATATTATGATGTTTCATGTTCATCGATATCCTCTTAAGGGAATGGTGATCATATCACTTTTCACTCTACATTTTACATAGAACTGTGAAAAAAGTACGACCACAAAGCTTTGATCATTGTGAGTTGTCCATTTTATTATAGTTCAACCATATAAATTCGATTCCTTCTCGTTCACTCAGCTATAAATTTTATGTGTGTCAATGTCAAACTGCTATTGTTTTTATGCTTGTTATGATGATATATACATGAATGAATATTCATCCATACTTCTATAGTTATTTAACATGGGTGAAAAATTGGGATGTACTGTAATTTTGGTATAACGAAAAAAAAAGGTTACAGAAAAAGAAAAAAAACTATTAGCTGTGTGTGAATGGCGAAACACTGAGCTTTCATCTCAAAGTACCCCGCAAAACCTATGAAATCGCGCAAATACATGTTAAAATTTCTTTTCTCGCTTCGGAATAGAGCAAGAGTGAAAAAATTAGTTCACGAATCTTTTGGGAAAAAATTATTTTACACGAAAATCAGATGATTCGAGCAATTTTTGATGTTGATTCAAAGTTTTCGTCGAATCTTTGGATTGGGGTTTTGAAGAATTAATTACTGTGAACGAATTGAAAATCGAAAAAATTCGAATCATGCTCCGGTTTGTTTTTCTATGGAATAAAATAAAAGTAATTATCTTCATATCCACTCACCGCTGTGCCGTTTCCTTTCAACAACATGAATTATATGCATGAAAACACCACTCTATATCACGGACAATGTCTTCATGTGTGCACAACAGATTGCCTTTGTTCCTGAATCCGAAGTCACATCTCTTTGTAAACTCTCTATATCTGCGGTGATGCATCTTCCTTTCGTATATCAAAATGTTCAGCCAATGTCCGTCGCCTAATCGCCTTGTTCAATTTGAGCGAACAAGACTAGACGTAGCACACACCGACACACACAAATGTATTGATCAACCAGAAAGGACAAACGGATCATCTGTTCGGGATTATCGTAATGTGATCAGACAAATTGAAAATAGATGGAAATTAAGTATCAATTCGAATAATATATACCTTATATATTAATATTATATCGAAGTGAAAATATAACACAAGCAGAAGTAACTGATGCTTGAAGTTGTATTGAAACCTCCAGCAGACTATTTTGTATTCTTTCTCCATTTCAATCCCATCTCTTATTCCAACATTGTTACCCGCTCTCATTCGCATCGTTTTTGTTTCCCTTCATTGGATGAGAATGACTTTGTGAATGCGAACTCTGCGATAGTGGATACGTGTCTATCGTCATTGATCTTTCCAATAAATTCACAAAGGTTTCGCGCAAAACATCGTATTGCATACACAATTTACCATATAATGTATACGAGTGTGACTCTACTGGAGTTCTCAACGAGATTTAACAAAAAAATAAATTTTCTCGTATCGCATGTTTGGTATGTACATACATAGGACACAATCAGTGGTATCATTCCTACTGTAGCCCTTCTGGTGCCTGGAAAAAGGAAGCAGAAATTGTAATTGTTATTTGTTAACGAGAATCTGGTCCACAACAATTTTTTTCATACAAAAAGAAAAAGAAATGAATATTTCACTAATGTTCCATGTCTGCTTTGACTATTTTCATTTTATTTCCTCTTTTATTAATAAATATCCAAGACAGATCAGAGAATTATTAGTTCTAAATAAATATGTTCCACTTCATTCAATAGAATGATAGGAAAGTCCCGGTGTTTGATACTCGCAAAGAAGTAATATGAAAAATGAAATTTGATCCCCTTACTCCATTTTCTATTCAATGATTCGAAGTCAATGGTCACAACGACAGTCTAAGAGACTAAAGAAATATTTGCATCTGAATGTATAATATTCCTTCAAATACATAAGTGTCTGTATAAATATAATGGCTGAATCATTTCCCGACAATATGGGAATCATGAGAATATTTGAAGGACGAAGAGACGATGGAAAAGATAAGTGTTCTCTATCCATCAAGTATAATGCTATTGTAGTAATACTATCACGAGAAACGAGATACGAATACTTCCACGATGATCTGAAAGCAATGGCTCCCATACATGTATATATATATATATATATATACACCTAAGCAATGAACGCTAACCACATGGATGTACAGACGAATGTATATATTTCAGAAGGGCATCATTAAACATTTCCATTTCAGCCGATAAATAATGAAACATTGAACACGTACTAAATATGTCAACTGTTCAGATCGTCTAAAAAAATTTGAATTATATATTGGAGACACTGAATTTCTATGAAGAAGAAAAAAGAGAAGCGTCAAACCATGTTTGTGGTGGTTAAATCTGAATAATTCATGAAAGTCGGAAGTGCAGTGGTCAGTAATGATCTTCAGATTGCTGATAAAAATTCCGACATTTTTACAGTTATGAGATACGGATTATCAATCTACAGATTTTTTTATTTGTGTGATTTCATATTCTATTGGTTTGTTCAATTTCTATTAGCTTTGCTTTCATTTTAACTTATTTATTTATCTATGAATATAAATGAATGGAAGAAAAATGTTGTTCAATGTTTGTTTTATTTACAGAAATACATGCAATGTTCAGATAATCTTACGCGACTTTCAAAATTAATTTTGCTTGAATAGAAATTAGTGAGCTTTTGAGAGAGAAATATAAAGTCATTATTTCATTACTTCACTCAATGTCTCTATTTTATTCTGTACATCATTCCACTTGCTCAATTTTCACAGTTGTGCACAGTTCCACTAAAAGTCGTATTTTACTTCTATCTCCAGGGCTTTGACTTTGTAACTTGAATATATATACACTCAGACAGTTGGCCAATACTTGTACACATATCCATCTTCTTGTTTCAAAACTTCTGTTGAGTTTTAGAGGTGTATTACATCGGCTGAGTAGGAACCACAGTAATTATACTAGTAAACTCATTTGCTGGTGAGATGTTTACTCGACCACAAGTTAGTCTACGCAATAGATAGGGGTAATTTATTTTTCTTCCTGTCCACACATATACTATTATTTTCAGTCTATCACGATTGATGAAGAATGCACTCTACAATTTAATCAATATATATGTGCGTCTATAGAAGAGTTTATTTCATGGGGTATACACATGGAATTATTGCAAATAGTTCACCCAAAAATTTTGGATGAAATTTGAAATTTTCAGTTGGAACAATCTCAGTTTTCACTATCTCTTTCGCATTTTAATTTTCTGGTATACAATTCCGATGAATCAATTGTGTCTGTGAGAATTTAATTAAATCACAAAAATTCATCTGAATAAATATATCCTCGATATTTAATTAAATTGGAAAACAACGATTGAATATTCGTAGCAATTTGTAAGCGATGTATTCAAACATTCGAGATGGAGTATTGGAACAAAAATTATAACTGAATATATTAAGCGGTGTATTTGTCAAATATTATCGAGTTATTTAATATCGACGGAACAAACAATATTTGTAAAGTTTTGTTATAAGCCTCGATCCAAGCTAATGAACTCGACAATCAACAATGAGCCTTCACATTCCTCGACACAGTATAAACACACAAATATAGATATATATTCAGTATAGCATGGTTGGTAAGATGAATAGCGTGAGAAACTTGAATCCCGTCTGACAGATTAAAACTTGCTGTTACGATGATCTGTGAAAATGAAAATTCAGACTTCGTCCTCAGTGCTATATACAGCACTTATATAGGTACATTAATTTGGAATTATGAGTATCAACATGGATTTTGATACACCAGCAAAATCTAAGAAGGTGGATTGTAATATTTAATCGCTTTATTTAAGAGAAAATTAGATATAGATCTAATGTTTTTTTTTTATCTTCTATTTTCATTCCTATATACAAATTCAACCTGGTGATTTCAAATGCGAGAATGTATAGCATGTCGACGTATTTTACTTTGCACTATGTCATATATTATTCCTCTTCATTCCCCTTCACCAGTGGAAAAATAAAGAGAAGAAAAGGACTCCACTAAATATTCAATATTATTCATTGTGACGACGACGTGGATATGCACACTCTACTCGTGAGAGAAACGTGCTACAGACCTCGGTACTTCTATGTGTACCGTGAACTTTATGAACATGATATACAATTTTTTTCCCTCTGTTTCTTTTCATTGTATGGTTATATACATTTAATGACAGTAGCATTCTAACAAATTATTGAAATAGATAAATTATATTGAGTTCTGTCTAAAATATTTGCATCATATGAATATGATCGAAACCAAATGAACTTTCACATTGTTTCTGGAGTTGATATAGCCTAATAGTTTCCACAGTTTAGCGAGTTCTATGCATAGTTTTATACAACCAAACACTCCATTGTTATGCTCGTGAATCTTTGAAGTTGTTTCCAAGTGTGCGTAGAGTTAGCTGTCGCTTGTAGTTTGTCCCAATAGTGTCGTGAGCAACTAGGGGGGAACGGTGGGTGGGAAATACGATAAGAATATGAGTGTAGTTCAAGTGAACGTAGAATGGAATCAAGAGACAAGAACATCAACTTGGTCTCAAGCATGAGCATTCAACTAACATAGCGGCAGTTGGCCTATTTCAACTATCACACCAACCACGATAAAGTACCGCGAGTTCAAAGTGGTGTACATACACATTTCAGATGAAGACTATCCCATATCCTATTTACCGGAATAATACATCTGTATGATATCATAATTGTATTCATATAAGATCATATAAAAGTTGTATTGAGAAAAATGTTGTAAAGGAGCGAATGGAAAAAAAGGAAAGTTACACGACTTTAGTATTTTATGCTAATCAACCAATGCCTCCAGTGTGACTCTTCAACTTTATTATAATCCTTTGTTCTCAGCGCTGATGCTGCAAGCTGTCCACGACTCTCATTTCCACTTGGATGATATCTCCTTTATATTCAGTAGTGAAAAATTGCCGCATTCCCTTTTATCACTTCTAGAGTACACTCTAATTCTTTCGGTTAACTGTATATATCTTTTTAATATATACAATTTTGAAGTAATACCAGTGTAGTGGAAACTCTTGTAGGTCAATGTTAAATCTTGTAATATGAACTTTATTAACATGAAATTGAAAATGGCGACGTGTAATAGGAACTCGTCATTATCGTCGTTGTGAGAAAGAAAACGAAGAGAAGAAAACAGATACAGGTTGTTTGAATACGCTGAGAATTGAGAACGGAGCACACATAACGAGTACTTTTGTTTTGTTAGGTAATGACCCAGTTTGGTTTTCCTTTTTTTCTCATTTTTTCTTCTTTTTTCTTTCATTTTCTTTCATTAAATTGTGATATCCAATTGGCTGTTGAGTAGGACCTTAAGTTAATCATTAGCTCTGTCTACCATTCATCACTGTGAATTAGATTTTAGAAATTGATGGTTGATGATTGTCTTTTCTTTACGTATATTCTGCTACCGAGACTAAAGGGAAATTCTATCATGCTCAGGCTAAAGACATGAAGTGAAAAATGAGTGGATTGCGACAATGAAAATGGCCCTATTTGAATGAGTATTTGAAAACTGTTATTTGTGGAAATGGTATGACGCAGGCTTGGTCGTCACTATTCGCGAATCAAGAAATCTTTTATACAATTTCTCCACAAAATTCGAGGAAAAAATCTGTAACATCAAGGAAGTTACAGAGTGAACGAACCTAAAGAGTTGACACGAACATTCGAGTTTCTCCGTCTTATTCTATTTTTCAACCTACATAAAATTCGTGTTACGATATTCCAGTTGCAAAGTTATGCGCGCAAGCGTGTGTACAACCAACGACAACGGCTGACAACATCGGTTCCAACTAATAAACTTTACGTATATTTGCAATGCAGAGTTCCGCAAGCGCCCGCACAACTGACTGCTAGATATTCGTACACTTGAAATTTTCAACAAACTTTTTCTACTTTTGAACAAACTCGTCGATCATTAGTCAAACGAAAATTTCTCTATTTCGATGGTAAACCGTGATTTCAACCACTGATGAATCATTATTGTTCCTACATAATTTCATTTATCACACACCACTAAACTAACATATAAACTCATGATGTATCACCTCGCAATTTTCTTCACCACTATGCACAAGTCACATTCTCTACTTGGCCATCGATTACTCTAATCAAAGATAAAAATACATTCTATACCCAGTAATACTGATTCCTATTGACGTTGAATACTGTGATGTCATGGTCAGAAGCTCGAGGGTGAACAATGTTGAACAAGTGTAAATGTGATAGTATAAAGAACGTTGTGACTATTGGTTAGATGACCATGGCAAAAGTAGGATGGCTTGTGGTGAAAAAGAAGAAAAAACAGAGGAAGAAATAAGAAAAAGTTTCGAGAAATCATATTGAGAAAAGTGCAGAGTTGGTGGAACGCCCAGCAATTTGTGTCAAGAATGTGAGAAAACTTCAACTTAACCGAGTGACAGCTTAAATGTATTATCGTTTGTCAATTTTGCAAAAGTCGATAATAAATTCTCTCCGTTTGGTAGCATATACAGTAGTATGCTATACGACATACCGATAAAATTTTTGTACCATAACATTTTGGTAAGCGGATTACCGTATTTCCGTAAATGTATATGTACTTATATATGTACAAATGTATCGTTGTATGTATGAGGGATGAACATCTACACATGCTTGGGACCATGTACTGTATAAATTGGCGATTAAGGCCTCGGCACGCTCGGGACACGATATATTCGATGGATCTTGGAGCTATCGGGAGAGGAAACGACGATGATGGCGAATCTGCTTATGTGAGTTTCGACGACCACAAGGGATCGGGAGTCTCCCATTGAACATTTGTGTATATATTATACATGTGTCAGAGTATCTCTATATATTCATATCTCAGAAATTCAATGTTTTACATCAAACGGTCCTGTGAATGCCTCCACGTATTTTTATGCATAAGAGTGTACTGTCTCATATCCCCTTTTATATTGTGTCGGAATACATACATAGACGTATATCGCTTTACATTATAAAACATATACAATTCGATATGTGAAATTGTGCGGGGACATTTTTCTGGCATCGAATATAACCCAGTTACCAGAATGTTTCCCATAAAATGGAAAATTCAATTTTTAAGTTTGAAAATTGTCTTTCTTTTATTGTTGACGTTTGACAAATGTTATATTTACTGTGAAATTGAATTTATTTTTCGTGCTCTGTCATTCATATGTAGGTTTTTGTTGTGTGTAATATATTCTCATTGATTGATTCGAATCTCATGAGATTTTGGTTATAGTTAATAATTGATATTCATTGATGAGCAAATTTCAGATATAATTTCTGGAGAAAAAATAGACTCGATATATTTTCTCATCCTAAAAAAATAGGTTATATCATATTATTCTCGATATCATTCTTTTTCTTCTAGTCTGGTTATATTTCAAGAGGACAATTTGGCTAAAGCAATCCCGATATTTGGATTGCTACTTTATTGTGATTTCGTATTAATGAAGTATAAATGCGACGGTGATTTTCATGATTGCGTCATGTTAATCGATCAGAGATGAAATAAATTGTGATAATCTGCAAGTTTATTTCTATCGGGCTATTCCAGAGTCATACACGACAATTTGAAATGGAGGAGTCGAAAAAAAAAGGAAACAATTCGGGCAGTTTTAGGCGGGCTCTTCGACAATCTTTGCTCTAGATTATCAATCTTCATGATCTTCAATTCTCTTCCAACTTCTCAATCTAATTCTCATGACTATTTACTGTATAAGAATTGTGAATGGATAATACATGGAAATACTGAATCGATACTGATGACCGCAATACGAGAATGCACTCTTAATAATACATAACTATTATAGACTTTGGAAATTATCGTGGATTTGGTGTAGCTGATAATTCAACGCAATGCTGTGTAGTTCTATTATTCAATCGTGTGTATATCCACTATAGCCCGGAAGTCGATTGGACTGTTATAATTCACATACATAGGTATACACACAGATGAAGATACAAGCTATAACTATTCATCATTGGGGAAACTGATTTGAGATCAAAATAAATTCATTGACATAAATCAATTTAAATTGATGATTGAAGAATTATAAATGGCACTGAATATCCATTATATATTCATCATTACAGATTCGTCAGATGGTTAATAAAGAAGTGAATGGATTAACCATAAAGCAGTTTCAATTTTTTCCATTCAACGCTTTCGAGCTGTATAAATAATTGATGATAATCAATTGAGTATAATTCCATACAGACAATAACGGGCATTGCATACATATTGATCGTATACAATTACAAATTCATTCTGATAGAGGCGATGGCCACAAATGAAGTGCTATTTCCGACGCGGTTAGATGGATTGTAAACTGGCACTCGGGTGAAATTCGCATTTAATTGTCAATCTTTATGTTTTCATCATGTTTGATAGAGAATTCAGAGAATATTTTCAGTGAAAAGTTCAACAAGATTAATAGAACTTTTATAACTTGCAATCTGTATCTAATAATGGAATAAAAATCTCAACTCATGAAACTTAATTTAAAAAAATAATATTTAACCCTTTTTAATTTATCTTTCGTGCTGTAATAACTAAATTGAATTTCACAGGATGAACGAGATCAAGACTAAGTTGATTAAGGTATAACTGGGAGTTAGTGCGCAACGAAGAATTAACGGGGGATGCGAAAATTCGAAGAGAATGTCACCGGGATCGGTATGGGAGTTGCGATTATTATTTATGCTGGCAACAGTTGTAATTGTTATCGCTAATAATCATCAACTTCATCATGAAAACTCCACAATTAACTTGCGTCACTTCGAACAAATTGGCGGCGACTACAAAACACTTCTCAACATTTCACTTGTGCAGAGTAAGTTTATTGACAATTCCTGATATATATGTGTATTGATATTTAATGAACTGAATTAATAATAAGTTTTAAGGCTGTTTTATTATCGAGAGATATATCTATAGAAACATTGAAATGTATCTAATTGGATTAGTAGAAAAAATTTCACGGTAATAAGTGACATCATATACTGATGAATCCGATTATTTTCTTATATAAATATCACTTTGAATTGAGATGTGTTAAAAATGCGATTGATTTTCGATCTTCCGGTTGATAATACGTGAGTATATTGAACGTCATGAATCTATTGATCGGAAATATGTAAATTATATTTCAAACATCAGATTCAGGTCAAAGTAGAATATAATTTGTATTTGCATATTTCACCTGTGGTGAAATTCACAAAGTGGAACAGGAATTGTACAAACTTGAGAATATATGAAAATATGTATTGTACTGATTTCGTTGAAAATTGAATTGACTATTTGACCGCAGTAATTTATGTCTTGAGAACAAATTCACTGCATCGGATAGAGTTTAATGTTTATTTTGAGGAAGTGAGGAAGTTACAGGTCCAAAGCAATTTCAATTAGTTATATGAACTTGAGAGTCTTTGATTCGTCACGGGTTATTGACAGTAATGAAAATTCTATGACAAATCATTGAGGAACATTTAGTGCGATGAAATAACCACTCTGATATGTATTGGGAGATATATGTTTCGAAGGAGCTGTTGTATCAAGGAGTCACGGTAACAACGACATCCGCTAACTTTTTCTCAACAAATTGCATATACCAGAAAATAAAAACTTATCATATCAGTTTTCGTATTTTGAGTCGGGAATTATAGGATTTCCAAAATCAACTGATTAGTTTTTTGGCAGTATCGAACAGATTTATTTCACTCTGAATTTGTCTTCAATTAAATCTTCCATGATTTATTCGTCCACTTGACAGCGCCATCAATGACCCCACTCAATATGAATTACAACCCGAGTGGATTCCATAAGAAAAAATTCTATATATACCAATAGCTATAATTTATTTCTTGGCGATCCGCTGGTTGATTCTCCTCCTTCAATGCCTCTTGATCACAGGATATAATCTTCCTAAGAGTTCAGGATCTTTACACAACTCTATCCTATTTTTTTTCGTATTTTATTCGATCGTCGTTTCTGTCTTTTCTTATAATTTCTTCATGCTTCTTTAGAGTAAGAGAATGGTTCAAGGGAAAAGTGGATCTTTAATAGTCGATTAGAAAGGTGCAAGTGCAAGTGAAAATAAGAAAATGCGAACGTAAGAGAACATGGAGGAAATGATATGGCATTACATTACCACTGATGTTGTTGGAAGTGCATTCTTAATGCACTTTCAAAAAATGAACCATTAAAGCTTGAGTAAGAAGAATAGAGAATGATTTCCATTAGCTTAAAGTGTATGCTATCCATGGTCGAGTTTAATGTCTTCGTTCGCGGTTTGCTTCAGTACGTATATCTAATTCCAAAATTCCCAACACCACGGGCTGCATAATTTATTTAATTATGCTTTCATTGATACCCGGCTTAAATTTATCTCATATATTTGAATAATAATGCAGTTATCAATTCTGTAACGTGCGATGTTGCGTGCTAGAATACGATGAGTCGAATAGTTTTTTAGTGCAATAATATCAGAATAAAAATATATCAACTCTGCTGAACATTCAAGTAGTATGCGAATATAGTAGAGACGATGATAATAGAAATTAACCCATATTTTTGTACATTATTAGAAAAAAGTATTTTTGATACTGCTCAATCTCTCTCATGCTCTGGAGACCAATGAGCATAAAGTCTTCATAAAGTCTCAGTTTTCGAGGGGTTGAGGATATAACTTCTGAGTTCGCTTTATCGTGTTGCGCCTCATCGAACCGTGAAGCCCCGGAAAGCACGTACCAATCGCCGAACGTGTTCCTCTCAAATATCTGAGTATGTTCATTGCGCGTTTCAATTGCAAATATAGATTCGTGTTAGAAACCACTTCGTTGAATGTCATTCCGCATATGCATTCATACATAAATAAATCGACGCTCAATGAAACTTAAAGCGTAAACATGAAATTGGAATATCTATATTGGGTAATTTACCACGTCAAATGAATACCTTGATTGGTGATTTATGAAATGGTAAATGCCTGTTCATTTCAAAATCGGTATACAATCAAGGAAATTGATTGAAATTCATCATTTGAGTGAGTACTCTTGATTCCAATGTACATTACGTAATTTTACACCCATTAGTCTCATAAATTCATTCATTTATGATCCGTCCAAGGTTTCAAATTGTGCATTTATGACCTTTAAAATATGAGCAACAAATTAAATTAAAAAAAGTTGAATGAGCAACTAATTTGAATAATCAATGGTACAGTAATCTGCGAATTTTGGTAGAATACATTTGATCATTGTTGTAGGAAGTTATCATTTATAATTATTAATTCAATAATTTGGCATGATTGCAAGTACACTGTGGTTTAATTAATTATAGCAGTGCAAGAACTATTGTTATTTATATTTTCTTTCTCATTTAACATCATTAGTTCTTATTTATACTCTCACGAAATTATCATTAATTATATACACCATTCCTTGCGGTAAAAAGATCACTGCGAACTTTGTGAGTTTGATGATAAAGAGGAGGAAATCGTAAAATACTGTCTCGGTTTCGAATATACAACATTGTTAATTCACTCCGTTTAGAAGAATATCTATGTCAAACTAATGATATTTCATCTTTAATACATCATGATAATTCAATTCAAGTTTCAAAATTATATATCAACAGTTTTATTATCTCACTAAAATTACGGCAAGTAGACTGCGGTATAATGTTCATCTGAATGCACACGAACACAAACGATGCATGACTAAATTTCCCTTGTGCAATCCACGACAAATATATGCATATAAACGTCACACACATTTCGTGAGATTGTTTATTTGCTTGCTTCGCGCGAGATGTCCACTCCATGCGCAGAATGAAATATTGCTCAGAATGTACACACATATGTGTATTATTCAGCATAACGACGAACTATTTAACTTATGCGAATCGTTTTTATTCACCACGATGAAATATTCCGCAGTAAGCCGCAGAACATAAATACAAAAACGACTAAAATACTGGTTGTACTAAGATTATTCGAGCCCACTGATTGTATTCAACTTATTTTTGTTCATACAAAATGTATTTATGATTATGTATTTATAATATTCATTGTTAACATTGTTTATTGATATTCACTCAAACTGTTCGAGCTATGGAAGGAGAATACAATACAGTATAGTGATTCACTATACACGTACGTTCAAAACCAGAGAGGAAAAACTAATTTCTCTCGATATATTGGGATTTTTCCTTTTTTAATACGATCCGGAAAGTTATAGGTGAAGATAGAACGATGCAGTGACCCCGAAGCTGTCGCTATCAAGGAATGTACTCTGCCAACCCATGAGGTTACAACACCCATGTGTTTTACCCTCACAGCTGTATATATAGTTGCACGAATCCTTCCTCTTCAATTTATCTCAACGATCATTCTCGGAAATAAGGTCGCTATAAAGGTCGTGCATGTATATCTCGGAGCTTTTCCATCAGGTTACGTCAAACTTTATGTCAGGCATACCCAACTCTTGTCAGTGCTATTCGATATACATTTAGAAAAATTATTTCACAGCAAGAAACAACATAGGATGAAAAGTACATTTGGAATGAGCGTGATTAGTGATATTATCCCCCATTCTTCTTTTTTTCGATGAGTAATTTCGGATCTATCAGCGACTGAATAAGCAATTCTTCTGTTCTCAGACCGTTTGCTGCACATGAATGCACGAATCAAATGTTTATGGCGTTGATCTTATTTTAAATTTGTTGCTGATGAGCTTCAAACGTTTAGACTCTATTGCCTTGGATGACATTCGCTTTGCAAATATTATCTAATGCTGATATCTTCACTGAATATTATATCAGAGAATATAATTCGTATAAGTGAATCGTCATGACGGATTTAGATACATTATCTTTATGGAGGAAGGTTTCTGTCAGAATTTCACTCTTGAAATG
Source organism: Meteorus cinctellus (assembly GCA_030523045.1). Lineage (NCBI taxonomy): Eukaryota > Metazoa > Arthropoda > Insecta > Hymenoptera > Braconidae > Meteorus > Meteorus cinctellus. The sequence goes on along the minus strand of JAPYZF010000008.1, from coordinate 774,389 downwards.
ATATTCCATTCGTCTCAACCATTCGACTTGACTTCTCGTGAATTTTTGATCCGCTCAAGTTTCACTGCACTGCCATGAAAAATGGATGAATAAAATAACGGAAATCTCAGATCTCACTTTCTTATTGTGTCAGTTAAAATCAAATTATTAATTAAATTGACATAATAAATTTTTCCCGATGGAAAATTGAATCTATGATTCTACATATGATTCTTGTATGAGATATGTTCGCATCTGGATTTGTGTCAATAGACTATTTCCAATCTCCAATAAAATACAACATTTACATACGTCCTTGGCATCAAATGATATCAGATAACAAACAAAAATTTCATTGTATACATTCATATCTTTGAATATTAAATTTTTTTCATTATCGAATGAAAAAAGTATACAATTTTTCATCATTAAATATGCATTCATTCGATAACTCTTTGTCGCATTTTTTACTCATCGTTGGAGCATTTCAGTGGGTTTTTTTCCCACCATGAAAGAAAAAGAGCGAGTAGATGAGAAAAATTGTGAGATAGCAAAAACTTCCGGTTAGATATAAAAGCGACGTACCACAACGCTCTGCCCATATATATATATTGTAAAAGTGCAACAATACTTTTTGTTTCCAACTGTCGCGGTCAAGAAGCGAAAAGACACGCCTATACTTGGCTGAACATTGTGTGAGAAACATGTGGCAACCACTTGTGCGCGCAACACAACCATCCGACTTTGGACGAAGGCGATACAATGACGAGTGTGCAAAGACTTAACTTCAGCTTACAATTTTCATCGCCACGTTAAGCTGGCTTTCGCTTGGTTTTTCTATTGTTAACGTTTACGTTCACTTAAAGGCACGGACAAAGTTTTGAAATTTCCTTCTGTAATAAATTGTAGTAAATTGCATTACAGTTATGTATAAACAATGATACAAATTTCTATGAGTTGCAGTTCGTTAATTCTCGATATCAGGTTGGAAATGCATCTATAAACGAGAGAATAAACTGTCCTATCGTATTACTGTTACTCTAACATCTTATCCTGTCTGTCAATGTTTCCGATGATGTAACCTCGATAAACTCGACTTGATACTTGAAACCGTTATCTTAATGATCACTGCAGACTTTAGTCTTCTGAAGTTACGCAATTTCCTCTAAGATAGAAACATGTTTCTTACTTTCCCTTTACTCCTTCTTTTGCGGAATTAATATATTTGAGAGAAGATATATGTTAAACGACCCTGTCTGCATTCATCTAAGAATTTAAAGCTCTGGATGAGTCGATGATTTTTACTAATGGTATCACTATTGAATTGAAATGTTATTAGAGGGATATTGCCAGAACTTATTCTATATGAAAAAATGTGATTATCATAGAATCATTAATATAGAATTCATGTTGCTTCCCGCACAAACAAGGTAAACTACTCAGGTAGCTGATGAGTTACTTCCTTTCACAAAGATCTAGAACAATGTGATTTAACTAAAGCACCAGCGATTAGTACAAAATCACAAATGACAATGTGATAAGAAAAAAATTTTCTGTCAATAGAAAATCAGTTGTGTGGTATAGATTAAAAAAAAACAAAAAAGCTCAAATTCAAACAAATTATCAACTTTTTTATTGTGTCTCGTTCATGTGCGCGACAGCTGTGTGCAACGTTTAATCTACCAATAAAGCACACAGGCATTGATCAAGTTGCCGTCAAAAAGATTTATCATTAATCTTTCATCGATTGTTAGAATCTAATATTGTTTATTCATTTCTCTAGTGTGAACTTGAAAGAAAAATGCAACGTTTGAATATTATTTATGGATTGGATGAGTTACAAGAACAATTCATATTGAGATGATCATAAAATCGGATCGCTGAGAGATATATAGATCAGTGTGAATATCTTGAAAAATGAGTTGGTAATTTTGTTGCCAAGTTTTCAACCGGAAATGTGAAGCTTTGGCGCAATAAAGACTGAAGCTCCGAGTGATTTTTCTGAATTAGTTGTGGAATATCAGAAGCACGTAAAAGTTGAGCGCGCATACAATTTCACATGGTTACTTTGCAAAAGTTCGAAAGATAGATTTAGCAGTTCGTTGGAGAGATGGCTCCACCTACTTTATCGTATTTTCTACCAGGCAATAATTTATTACATTTCACCTCACGCGCGAAAATGCTTTCACTCGTGCAATCCTCAAAACACCCGCGTCCATATTACAACGGCAAATTAGAATTAATGAAGCGCACTTGGTCGTTATAATTTATTGCAATGGAAAATGTTAAAACCTCAGTATCTGAAAACCGTGATAAATATCATTAGTTTCAGATGTATGAGCAAATAATTTCACATAAATGGTTTGAAGCAACAAATTCAGGGAAATATCATTATATTCGGGAATATTTTCATGCTCGAATATTCATTTGATCATAATTTTATTTTTGTGTACAATAAATACCCTATAGTGGAAGAGAATCATATGGATTCACAACAGTCCGGGACATTTTAGGGATTTCCAAATGTACCGATACATTAATAAGACTTCAATTAATTCACCAGTATGTTGAGCAATACTGAAGGGGAAAAGATCATTCAGAATGATATATAATATAGTATTGGATGGATTTATATTTAACATATAAAGTTATTACAATTTCAGTATAAGGTGATTTCTGAGTATTGTTCCGTTGATTACTAGATTTATTGCATATTATTTCAACGTGCATACACCTTTGGCTATCATTCCTATCTAGCGTAGTATTTGTAGAAAATTTCCACAAAACGAAAGCTCTAAAAACTCATTATACGCCTTGCAATTTTCTCGTTGTCTAGTTCAAGTTGTCTAATGGATATTGCTGTGTATACCATTGTGAACCGACACTCACCATCTGAATTGCTATCTCCTACTCATTCATACAACCATAATTTACTGCACTGCACGCCCCCTGTTTATTCTTGTAACAATATTCCGAAGCATCAAATTTTATCCATAAAAAGAAAATGAGAAAAAAGGTGTGACGCGATTATTTGCCATGAACATAAAGCTCATAGCGTAGTGAAGTCGTCGACTATGACGGCTGAAGATGGTGGGAAAAGAAAAAGCTCCATACGTATATATATATAAGATTCGGTGCGTATAATGCAAGTCACCCTAAAGAAAAACAGTCGACGAGACGGATGATCCTGTTCAGGGCTTCGGGCTTTGCCATAAAACAATGCGCCAAAACAAATGGTCCTTGCTAGATGTATATTTATTACATCAGGCTGTGTTAGCGCTCTAGCGCGGCAAGTGCGCATACAGTGAGATGAAGAAGGAGTATATATATATAAATGTATGTATATTACTATAATGGTATGGGTAAAGCGAGTAGGTACCGTATCCACCGCCCGTTGCGGCTACCCACGCTGCGCGCGCGAACTCAACGTGACCCTCTCTCGAAGCCCTCAGACTATCTCACGTCTAGTTGTGAAAGAAGCTTTAATAAATTGCGGGGAAAATGGCTCGAGCGCTTGTTATGTTGAGCATCTGCCCCGCGCGATCTCGCAATTAACCGCTTCGTCTACCGCACTCGTGAAAAAAGAAAAAAGAATCGATCCCAATTTTTTTAATTTACCAATCATAGTGTGTATGATTTAATAAGTCTAATAACAATTTTAATTATGAATGATAAACGTTATTTTACAATTTTTAATGTTATGAATACTATTGTAATAAACGATGATTCATCTATGTCGAAAAATTCTCTGAACTAACGTTAGTGTGTCTATGTTGCGGTGTAGCATTGTTGCATGTTGTCCGTTGAAGTTTGTGGAGGACACAAGTTCAAAAAACATAGCACGAACCAATAATGGTTTTCGTAATGTTTTGATAAACTGAATAAATACTCATATTTCAACCCTACAATATATGAGCATATCTCTTCAACAAGTTGTGGCAAGGCATTTGAAATGAATATTCACAATTCGTAATGATTGAGCGTTTGGTTACTAATTAAATATTTCTCTACAAATCTACGAATCCTATGGAGCTTAAATAATTCATTATTACTTATGCTGCGATTTACATATGGTGGATTCAGAAATGGACTTATTCCAATTTCTCGTGATGTGCCAGATTTATTTTATATGAATGAACCGAAGAACATTGGTTTTATCATTTGTTCAAATTCAGTCGTCTGCAAATAATTTCTTTGCATATCTCGTATTTCGAATTTGTATTTTTTTGTTCTCTGGAGCGGGACTGGAACGGGACTGAGAAGAGGAATTATTCTTGGATTCATTCATATGCATATAATGCATGCATACAATGCATGCATACAATGCATGGGAATAATATTATAGGTGATTATATGTAGGATATTATTTCCTGTAAGAACTAATAACCACAGTCGTTTAGTTGATGCGATCAACGACATGACAAAGGCGATGTGGTGTGGTTACCGAAAGAGATGGGCACATGTGGCTGGTTTGAATTTTACTGGCAGTTAACCACATCGACTAGGTGGTAGGAAGCAATGGAATTAGTACCACTACACTGCTGCCATTATATGCACTATAGTATTGCACAATGTGTGAAATGCGATAAGTATTATTATTCATCGATCTGACACATATGATACGGTAGTAAAGCTTGATACTATACTGAATTTAATAATTATTGTTGCGTGGCTTATATTTTGGCAGCAATGCAAATATGTTTGTAATTTTCGCCCATTATTTTTGAAATAATAATCATATTAACATTTTTTTAAAACATAGAAAATTAAATTCTGTGTTCATAAGAGAAGTGTTTTACATGCGAGATTATTCCTCGTAATTTTTCCGCGAGTATTTATAAATGTTACGGACACTCATGTAACTTTTTTCTGGAATTTATGGAGCGGAAGAGGGGCTTTTACCACCCATCCATGTTTCTCGTCGACCGTGAATGAGCATCATAAGCCGAAAATATTGAGAACCGAGATTTTTCCCGAAAAATTCGATTATCTGAATTCTAGGGAAGAATTAATTTCTATTTTATATTATTATTGTGATGCTGTCAATCATCTTCTATTCTAGGTAATCATAAGACTTCGAATATGGGAACGAAAACCTATATTCCGTTCTGTCCGTGTGCATACAGCATCGTGATGGAAAGAAAATGCGGCACAGCATGAAATTACTCTGTAATTTCATCCCAAATCAAATATATCTATAGATAGAGTTGTATCGCACATTGTATCCATTGGTATATATGGGGCTTCGCACATCGTCAGTCAGGCGCGGCTTTAGTTAGAATGAAAGCTAACGGCTAAAACCAGATCGATCAGGGTTGGATTGGCCATCGGCTCGGTTGCGACACGCGGTCTTTTTTTTTTGTTTGTTCTGTTGTGTAATTTTTTTGCATTCTTCTTTTTTCCATTCACGGATTTACAAGCCGATCCATGACTTTTTTTCTCCCTACACACATACAGCCGTTGGTTATACAAAAATGGAACAGGAAAGTAATTGGCTCACGCGCGACAGGATATTAACGTCCGTTGACAGTCGTTAATTCAAATTCTGGTTTTCGATCTCTCTGATATTCGTTCGTTACGTTGCGTCAGCTTGTCACGCATTGTGAAGTGAAACATTCAACTCTGTTTCAATGAATTGCATCGAGGTCAAACGAGAATAAAATGAATGTTTGTGATAGAAATATGTTGATAAACAGAGCACCCACGAAATTAAAAATTTTAATACCTTGTCACACTGTTTCTACACCCATGTATTCATTTCACCGAGGGCTCTTGATTTCAGGTCAGTTTATTATGAGTATTCATGAGTTTTCTGAGTATTCGAATGGCCATCTCACGATGAGTCGAGGAACCAAAAAAATCACTGAACGCTTCGTTTAAAAAAATATATTTAGTGAGAATCACTGAAGGAAAATCTTTGTCGTGAGCCCTAAGATTTTTATACGTGAGATCATCGTTTTCTCCATGTCGTGAATAATTTTCAAGGCAATTTTAAATTGAATACATGGAAAATATGTGCGACATATATTTTCGTGTATATCGAATTTTGACATCAGCATATTTATGTGCAGACGGACTATTTGCTTGAATTTCGATTATTTATATCATCTGCCTTCGCAGGAATTCTTCTTTGGATGCATTTCACACACACAATCGCTTCAGTAGACTGAATCCCTCTATATTGGCTTCGGACGCGTTCGTAAATCCAAGCGCGAAGATTTATTAGGAATTTTCGAGATCGAGTACGCCATGGGCAGTCGACTTTTTATCGGGTATATGGGCACAAGTTTAGCGGCAAGCCGTTTGCTATAAATCTCCGTTAGCTTTCAAGTTGAGCTCATATATATAATGTACGTCTTTGGCAGTCGTACAGAGCAACTGTCATGGCAGAAGCAAATTTCGTTAATCCATTGTTCAACCTTTTGTCCTTGTTTCAATTTTTCTATTTATTGTTTATCCACGTCGATGGAGAATTTCTTATCAATATTTCATTATCTCAATTGAATCCTTAACTTCAAATTTATTAATGAATGAATAATATTTATGATATCCAATAGACAATGAGCGAATCAAGAATAACTAATAAAGAATCTCTTTGGGACATGACAAAACGTTTCGGATTTCATTAATTATCTTAGATACATAAAGTTTCACGGTGGTGAGTTTGTGAGATTGGATACTGTTCTAATGAAGGTATCGAAATTGATACAGACATAAACTCATATATATATATATATACATATATTCTCAGTATTTGGGCATTGTGGAGAAAATCTGGAGACATTTTAGTTCCATGCTCGATTAAATTCAGGAGCGATTCTGCGAAATTGAATCAGATTCAGATGGATAATTTTTGTGCTATATAAAATATGAGATCAGAAAATAAAGAAAGAAAAATTGTTACCATAGTTCAAAAATAATGACAATATTCATACTGATAGACTCATTATTAAATTTCTTATCGAGATGCTAATGGATTCACTGACGTGTAATAATTGTGTGACAAATGTTTATGAATTCTACGATAATGGCCATTCATAAAAGGAAAAGTTCGAGAAGCGTTCTTCGTGAAAAATCATATCAAATGTTTGTAATCATCCTAAAAGGTGGAAAAATTTTCGTCACGTTTCCTCGTCCTTGTGCTTCGTGAGTAGAATAAAGAATAAAAGTCCTCATTTCACTCTTTCATTTCCCGCAAAGGAATCGACCCTCTGCTTCTTGTTCCGCCTTTTCCCGCCTGTGCATTTTCTATTGTTCCTCGTTACCACTTTTAAGGAACGTATTTCCTGGTTTGTCGATTACTACACGTCGTTCACTTCACAGTCACGTATTACACATATCACTTTGCACAAATGCTTAGTTCTTTTTGAAACTTCAAGAAGAATTGTCAGTAATAAATATAATGTGTCACCGTCAAAATAAATTCTTCTGTCGTGCTGCATCGATGCATAAAAGTGGGAAATTCATGTTCATATTGATCTATAATTTCAAATCATTAAAATCAACAATTCCAATATCAGTTTTCTATCGCAACGTTCATATTTATACTACAATAACCCCCTAAAATGCACATATGTCTCTAATGATTGAATACGAATGAAAATCAATCGATGAATACTGCTACTAATTAATAAAACATCGAGTTAATAGAGCAGCCACTTACTATTCACTTCAGGAATATTTTTCTTTCTTATTTCACTTAATTAATTACAGAAATTTGATTCATACTTGCTTGTGGTCCATTCTACATATTCACTATGCAACATAACCGAGATGAAGAGTATGAATTTATTTGGGATAACGATGAAACGCAAGCACGTAACTGTTTCGGTGCAACTAGAAAGCGAAATACGGTAAAAGAGCATTTGGGTGCAGAGAAACTAACCAGGTCGGAAAATAGAGGTGAAGAGATATGTATAGATGGATATCAGATGTGTTCATAGATAGTCTGGATAAATAGACCAAGAGAAAGCAAGTGCGAAAGTTGTTTTGAGTTGTTCGTTTGAGGTAGCAAAATGGTTTCATCCAAGCTGGAGTTATTGTTCGAACCGCAATAGCCATAGTCGTGTATGCCTACACAGCATTCTCCACCTATTTGGGCTTTTTAGTGTCGGCATCGTTTGGTATAATAAGTGTACTCGTACAACAATATATGTAAAACCATTAGTGGCCTCCTCTATTAGGGGTCAGTTGTAGTTTCATGCATCTGTGGAAGTATTTAATGGTTTCACATTGGATGTTACATGATACGTGAGGCATATTGAGATAAACTGTGAGCTGTTCTTGATTATCCATGAATTTGATCAATTTTCCATTCAATTTGTGAAATATTAGTTGTCTATGAATAAATTCCAATGATGGTTTGGGTACGGAATGATTAAATTTTTGTAGTGAATTCATAGAAGTATCTTTCGTATTTTAGTTCATCATTTGTGAAAATATGATAAACTGTTCGTGCTGAAGTTAAATAACACTGACATCATAATGGAGTAACATAATGGTTGTATTAAAGTCACAATATATAGTGCATCTGGATTTTTTAAGAAACACTATCGAATAGAAGTTGAAATGAAGTTTGTTGAGAGAAATTAGATGATGTTTATTCAAATTTATAATGCAAAGCAAAATCTGGCTTGGCGTGTTTAAATTATTTTTTATCATGAACCCAAGTATTCTTCTGGTTCAATGAAATACATCGCATAAAAAACGGTAGGAAAGTTGAATTTTGAATGAAATTTAATGTCTAGAAAAAAGCTAGGGACACAATTCTTTTCTTTGTAAAATGTCGACACATAGACCAAACTCGTTCTCAGCTCCCAGTGTTTATTATTGAAATGAAAAACACTTGGGAATTTTATGAAATATAATGTTGTTGCAGTGAAAAGTCGTGCAATATTCTTTTACATTGTGATTACTTGTAGACATTTCGCTGTGTTTCAATTGTGCATAATAATGGAGGTCCCAAAAGCAGTCATTTGTTTTATTTTCATGGTTTCAAAATTAAAGAGATGAAATCAAGTGTAACGAGGTGTAATAAATGAAATGACGTATACGACTATGAAGAGGGAAAAAATCGCGTTGACAGAGAGAGAATTAAATGAGAGAAAGTGACATTAATGATTATAGACGCAAAATCGTTATCTGGCATCGTGGGATATTTTTTCTATAGTGTAATGACCCCATTCTTTCCCCATCATAATTCTATTAAATGCTTCATCTCCATCAGAATATAATGGAAAAATAACTTATCGATTCATATATCTACATGTAATCAAGCCCATGCCCATGATGCATTGCCACCAACCGATCATCGACAACGGTAGACATATATACTAAATATACAATTATTGTTATAGCAGGCCGTGTCCCGGGGCGTCGTGCACACTCTCGACATAAATCCCATTAGCTAGCGGTGGCGCAAAATGGAAATCCCGCGGCTCTCCCCAGAATCTCTCAGGGAAATTGTACTTTCGTAAAAAAGAAATTGCGGGGTTTATCCCATCCGTATTAAAGTAAACCATCCTTACCAATCGTCCCCTTCGTACCATTGGTATGCCTCAGTTACACATATATTCCTTTTTCTTTTTCTTCTCCTTTTATTTTATCCCAACTCAAAACAATCGCGTGTGACAAGTAAACTTGAATATATATCAAACGGAATAATGATTTAGGAACTTCCAAGACTTTTTTAGCGTACACTTTGAGGTTTATATTATTTGCAATTATAAAAACAAACGATACTACAAATACATTCAGAAATAGGTTTATTCTCATTTGTACACAATGAAGCTGTATAATCACTTGGACGAAGAACACAACTGAACCGCCTTATGGTTATACGCAGAAAAATATATAAATAAATATAAAGATATGGCTGCGATGTTTGTATTCTCCAGAGAGTTTGAAGGCAGTTATAAGACTATCATCCATCGGTAGTGGCGTGGATGGATTTCCCTTGGACTATCGTCGGCGACGACAGCAGTAGCGAGAACCCGTGGGATTAATAGACCGTGGGATGCTTGTTTATCGTTCACGCTGTTAAATTGCCCGTTGCAATGAGATATTAATAGTTTCATGGGTGCTATCAACTATGAGGTATCCATGAAAATGCCAATAAATCGTAAGGAAAAATTTTTTGAATATAAAAAGCCCAATTAATTAATTGAATGAATCGTGTGAGTGGAACCAAAGTTTAATGTTCGTCATTCTATAAAGAGTAATATAAAAAAAGAAACGTCCTAAAAACCTAAAGAATATATAGGCAATGCAAATGCCAATACGAAAAAATAGATAGTTAATAAATGCTTTCAATGTCAGTGTGTCTTGTATTATCCTAGCGCAGATCAATGCACAATTGCCACCAATGAGAGTTCCTCATTTACGCCATAATCGTCTTAACCATTGGGGTCCTTATTTCGAAAATGCTATGGGTCAAGAGATTCATGGCCCACAACATATTGCCCTTCATCTTGGTGCAAATGCAATGCTCGATTGTCGAGTGGTGATGCTTGCTGATAAAACGGTAATTGCCCACATTTCCCTTGAGTCTACTTATTCAATGAACATATTTGACTAGTTATAGTGTTGATATCATGTAGATATTGTATGCATATTCCATACATGTCAATTTATATGAATGTTCATTGATATTTGTGTACTGATGAACAATTTCCTGCCAATGACACAGGTGTGGGATAACTCTTCAAATGTCATTGCAGGTGATGTGGACACGACAAGGTGATGAGAGACCGTTTCTACTTACAATAGGACTGGATGTTCATATCTCTGATGAACGATATAGTGTAAACTTTCGTTATCCCAATAATTATCGATTGACAATTGCATCGGTGAGACGAGAGGATCATGGCCAATATGCTTGTCAAATAAATACACATCCACCGAGAACGCTCATCACCAATGTTACAGTACTTGGTAATTATTGTGTAGATTATTTTGTGCAAAAACTTTCCGAAATCAATTGAAATTTTTTAGTCTATCGAGAATCAATTCGATGCGAAGGATTATAATATTTTTTATGAGTGTCAGAAATTGGTATGACATTTATACTGAAAAATTATTTTGCCATTAGAGTAGATTATTCCAGAGAAATTTTTTTCTCCCGTTTATTTTCATGTTTCACTTAACGCGTCTAATGCTCATACACCCAATCCTCTTTTATTTGTACATCACAATGTGTGCTTCTGGTAGCTTTGGAGTGTTGTTCTGTCGAGGCATCAAGGTTCATACTTCAAGAGAATTTCTGTAGTTGCTGAGTATGTATACAAGCACCCTCGCTTACAGAGGAAAAAAATGATAATATTCAGCTTTTGATCAGCATATTGGTTCGGAGTATGTACATTATCCACAGCCATCGTCACGCTAGTTTCTGTATTTGGTCGTTGACCTGGCTAAAACTGAATCGCCTGGACTCTCCAAACTACTCTTAGTCTAAGTACTCACCATTCCGGTATTACTTGAAACTTTTCTTGACTAAGAAACATAGGAAAACAAAAACAAGAGGACAAAAAAAAGAAGAAATTTAGTTTGATGGTTGGGACAAGACAGATACGTACTATATACTCCGTGTGCAGCGTCTTTGGAAGAAAAAAAAATTAAAAAAAAGATGTGATCTTAGACAGTACATATTGAGAGTTGAACGAAAGTTTTTGACGAAGAAGAAGGTGCTTTTCACGAACCAAACTTGTGTCATCATTAGATAAGTTTTCTTTCTACACTATAAAGTGAATCGAATGATTCACGAAAACCTCTTTCTACATATCGCCATGTAATTAGGTGACTTTGAGGTACAGGTAGAGATCTCACAGACGAAATAATGGCTGTTATTATAGATAATACTGATATTGTTCATTTTCTCTCGGATGAATGAATACGAAAAGACAAGAAGATAAGCAGAATGGAACGTGTATTGCATGCATCGTGCGCGTATGACAATGATTGGCTCACATATTGTATATACAGCGTTTTTCTGTATGTGGAAGTCTGACGCAGGTTCTACTTAGAAAATGTGAAACTCGTTTTTGCGGAATAAAATCTGCTCAGACCTTTTTGATAGAACTTTACATGAGCGGGGCTTGCAGAAGCTAAGTGGAGTGCGATTCATGTTTAATACAAAGAAGAAATGATATATTCATTCCTCTTTATATAGAAGACTGCAAAATCTCTCAATTAAATCGAATGTGCACATATTGCATATTCCATATTGCATGTGTTAACAACATTTAATTTATGCATAACACCGTGATGCATCTGAGAAATCTGAGGTGAAAATTTAGAGATGGTATGTAACGGATTATTATTTAATAATTGTACATAAATTTGTAGACTTTATTTTGAAATAATCTCTTCGAGGTATAAGGAAACTCTAAAAGACCAACAGATTGAAACTTTTTTTACAATATAAGTTAATAGCAAATGGAGAAAAAAGAGACGGATTACGTTTCTAGGCATTTCACCTTTAATCTTTTGCATTGCGCCCACTCATCCCACCCAAGAACTCGAAATACTTCATTCAAAGGTGTGCACTTGGCTACAGCACCATCTATACAACTTCCACGACACTTTACAGTTATCTGTGTTGATTAAACTTTTTCTCATCATGACATTAACAAGACCGTTTCACAGCTCTATTAAATTAACAAATCGGAGTACGGGATTGGAAAAGATAACCGAAAAAATTCTATAATCCACGACAAAGGAATTCGTGAGTTTCGATTTTCTGAGAAGCCACAATCTCAATATTTTTCAAATTAAGATTGATTTCCGTAATAATGGAATTTTCATTATAATTAATTCATAATTGTTTTTTAAAGAGCAATTTTTGGAAGACAATAGTGCTTATGATATCACAAAAATTCTTGTTTCACTCATTATCGTAAAATATATCAGATGAATTCTCCAAGCTCCGGACTTTATGTTATACCCAACACGAATCCATTCCATTTACTCTGTCCGAACGATATCATGTACAAGTCACGTATAATTCTTGGTATTGCATATTGAGAGATTATTGGTGGGTTCGCAAATTCATTGTTTAATGCGAGCTTAGCCAGGAGACACGTGCTTGTTGACGAATCAAACAATATTCCACGCGTATTGATTATTATCACATATCTATATCTATGAATACGTATATATTGAAGATAGTAGAGTGATAATCGTGAAACAAGGAGTTGTACTACAAATACATATTTGGCCGAAAATCAACATGAACGTGCGCTAAATAATTTACGTTGACAAACACGAATGGTCATAAATCAGATAGATCATCGTCAAAATTCATTGTGAATTCGTAAATAGAGCGTGGATTTGGAGTTGATGGGTCGAAATTCTAAAGAAGACATTGATGAAAGAATTACAGCCTGGTGTAATGCAATTATGTGGCTGGATTTGTTTCTTTCCAAACTTGGTTCCAACTTCGCGAGGACATCTGACGATACGTCACCAATAGTTCAAATGTTTCTTTGTCCATTTTTTTTTCTTTTATTCTCAAGATAATTCCATCAATGAACTCGATTCCAAAAGCTGTAAAATTTTCTCGTATTCCATTTGATACACCAAAAGAATGATGGATCGATACGTCGCTAACCTTTTACCTTTTTTTGTTATAGCTCCGGATATCAGAATCGTTGATGAAGCGAGTCATGAATCACGGGAGCGGTATTACAAAATGGGCAGTTGCATAGAATTGGCATGCATTGTCCGGCCATCGAGGCCCAGTGCTAAAATTCCCAAACCAACTTGGTCAAAAAGTGGTAAACCACTACAGGATCATGTCAATGTTTATCACATGAATGGGTGAGAATGATAATGAATTTAATATTTCGAGTACTGTGGCAAAAGACATTTTCGTATGATGATAAAAAAATTATAATCAGTATAAATAAGGTAATATTGAAATTGCAGATCAAATGAAAACTTGGTGACTGGATTACACATTGAAAAAGCGAAAAAGACTGATAGTGGCAAATATACATGTGCCATTGGCGAATTTACTAAGGCGATTGTACAAATCCACGTATTGAATGGTAATTAAAAAGAGTATTTCTTTAAAATTTTGCTATTCATATTGATTTTCATTCAAATACAGGATAAATTACAATCATGAATTGATATAGAAATTTAGTTTGATAGTTTTCCAGGGAAAGTCACCGCACATACTTTGTGGATTTAATAATATCGCCAACAAATTTTCGTCTTTTTTCTTTCGACTTTTTTCGAATTAATAACTTCAACATCGCCACTGGAGTTATACGAGCTGTACGAATTTACAATATTCCTAAATCAAATTATAGGGTAGGAATTTTTTCCTATCCATAAAGTTTATGTAAACACCGCAAGAAAAATGTTGCGAACTTATTCATCGGCAAAATTGAATTATATTGATAGACTCATTAAATAAATATATATTAATATACATATAAAAAATGAGAGTATGGATAGACATGAAATGAGGAAAAAAATCTGGGAACAAAACGTAAAATATTAAGCAGAGGAAATGTAACAGAAAAACTGAATAATTTGCTGTGCCCGGATTCTTCGCGTCGATAGGATGACAATGCATCAGATATAAAAGCTCGCGTAACTCAAGTTTCGCAATGATGATTATAATGAAAACAAAGACTAGTGTTCTCTATCCAGCGCAGCAATAAAATTGTTCTTTCAACTACACATCTTCCATGTTCTCCCTCTCAACACTTAATTTTATGTTGATTGTATTTCACGTTTTTATATGTTTCTTCACTTTTTTCTCATCTTTTTTTTCTTCTAATTCATTGCAGGTGAAAAGCAAGCTGCTGTGCATCATGACCAGTGGAATGCGGCGAGAACAAATTACCAGAAGAGCCATGCGACGTTGTTCATGGTATTAACCAGCTGGCTCATTCTCCATTGTCGCATACTCGACGACATACTTGATGTAAAGTGCTGTTGAAGTATGCACACGTCGGTGACATCATTAAAATTCATAGATGTGCAAGTGATAGCCACGGTTTATGCAAATGCGCTTTCAACCCCAATTCTACAGTATATTTCGACTTTTTAACTGTGAGTGATCCAGGCTCATTCAATGAACATACAATGACAATTTGTATATTGAGAAAAATTATTGTCTGTTCAATTGCAAATATTATTGATATGTATGTAATGATATAATTGATATAAATAATAATAAATGAACAATGTGTAAATAATATTAGAAGATATGATGTATGTATTATGCATAAGAATGGCTGGATTATGAATTGGAATAATCAAACATGAAAATTAATATTCTGTGACAATCCTCATTGTAACATGATTCCGGAGGAAGGAAAAAAATGTTGAAATTTAATTATTCGAAATGAATTCAGTTGGAAACTTATGCAAGTATTCGATTTTAGTCTGTACTAATTCCACTCTGACGTCAGTTTCATGAAAACACTTTCCATTTCTAATTTTCATAATATCCAAATACTTCTGAATAATGTAACAGTAATGTGGCGTAACATAGAAGAAAAATTGACAGGGATTGATTTGTTCACTTCTCACGATAGTTAATCGATCTATCTAGCCCCCCCCCCCCCATCAAACAACGACAGAACATAAATAAAATATATTTGATCAAACGTCTCCTATTTTTTATTTATCCCGTTTGCAAACTTTTAAATTACAATTCAGTTGCAGATCATGTTGGTATTAAATATAAATTGTGGACTTGAGAGGAAACAAATGAACGGAGGTTTTCATTTTGTATTGTAATAAACTTTATTAACAGAAAAATCTCTATTTAGATTACTCAGGACTAATAAAGCAACTGTTATATCAGAGAACATCGGATACAAAAAAAAATACAGTGAGCATTCACTATCACTTTGCAAACAGTTCGATCTGATCTGCATTGCCAATAATAGGTTCTCCACTATATTCTTTCCGTTCTAATGTAGATGAAGCGGGAAAGCTCGCATGAAAGCTTAATGTCGGTAGAACAGAATTCCCTGCATAACAGTGAATGGGAAGTTACCATGAGGCGAAACAAATTATTTATTACTATATGGTACAAAATTATTAATGATAGTGTGGAGAATACTATCACCTCCAATTGTCTTGGTCATGATCCCGTTTATCCAGCATTTGATCTAGAATAATTTCCGACAATCGGCGAATCACTTTAAGTAAATAAAAGTAATTCCTTTTCTCGAATTCAACTCTTCATATTTCTTCCACATTTATTGGCCAATCGCATGGCCTAAATATTGAACAGTTGACAATCTTTTTTAGTGTGGTAATCGGATTGAAACTTCTGTGTGTAAGTAGGGTATGATCGAACGCATTTTGTATCACTAAAACTTTCAAATCTCTTATTTCATAAGTTTTTTCATTTATCAAGGTGATGAATTGAATAACGGGAACAATTGGACTGAAATGTAGACCAAATTATAGATATAACTTTTGCTATGAAGAAATTGCAATATCCGAAGTTATAGCGGGACAGAATAGACGTGAGGATATTTAGTAATAATGAAGGAGGTTTGCAATTACGACGTCAGTCGCATGGGAGCAATCGTCCAATACGCGATATAGATACAAGATACAAACGTTACGTGCACATCCCTAATAAACTAAGCAGGGACAATATTCCAGAGTTGCATTTCCAACTGGCGGTTAAATTGCTACAGTTGACTAGTGTGCACTATTCACGACAATCGTAACTATAATATCAACTCCAAAGTTTATCAGCAGCAATTTTAAAAACAGTATTTAATGTCACTTATTTATAATTGGTCAATTATAAGCTAATTTCATTTTGAAATAGCAAATAATTGGATTGTGGAAAAAAAATGATTTGTCTCCCAATGCGATTTGATGTCTCTCACAATACATTAATTTCACCGTTGCCAATTCGCGCGTAACTGATGGCCCACACAAGGGATATATATAGAAAGTATATTTGGATATATATGTATGTTATTTATACCACGATAATTGTGGGGCTACCGCCTTCACAATGCCTGCGGTTATGCCTATACTGTCAAATCGAGCGTGGCGATAATTGA
Source organism: Meteorus cinctellus (assembly GCA_030523045.1). Classification (NCBI taxonomy): domain Eukaryota; kingdom Metazoa; phylum Arthropoda; class Insecta; order Hymenoptera; family Braconidae; genus Meteorus; species Meteorus cinctellus. The sequence goes on along the minus strand of JAPYZF010000008.1, from coordinate 757,359 downwards.
CGCATGGGGCATCGAACTAAATAGTCAAAGTATTACACTTTTGATATTACATTCCATTGATGATAATTATTCTTCCCCGATGGGAATTTAAAAAAAAATTGAGAACAGGCGTGGATTTGTGTTGTGTGCATAATAATTTGAAAAATTCATACTATCGAATAGAGCTTGCATTTTGCATCTATCTCTAAATTCTAGATTTTCAGTAGTTTCGAGCTGATTGGTTACACCCACCCGAATTCTAGGATTAAAAAAAAGTTCATGTCATCCGCCCACTTGTGGTTTTGAATGCCAAAAGGGCGTAAAGTGGCACACGGGATCGTTTGGTTTTAATCACGCGATATCTATGCATATATGGAAAATCATGAAGATATAAAATGAGACCCGGTGGTATTCCCCCTTCTTTCACATTTGAATTTGAATGACTTTTATAATGTGTAGCCGTAAAAACTTTGAAAGTGAGCAAATTTTGAGCCTGTTCATCACAATAATAGGAAGACTATAAAATATAGAGTGGAATGATGAATCAGATATATGTTCTCCATATATTATTCGTATATGTCAGTATGCGAGTTTCTCAACTTCCTCATGTAGACACGATTCGCGGATGAGGAGTGGAGAAATTGCGGAAGAAGAGAGAGAAGTGGGTCTTAATAACAGACATTGAGAATCTTATCTTTGGAATATTCTAATCGCGTACCGTCATAACGGTCGAGTTGAAAATATATAACTATGTAATGCAGTAATGGTGCAGTTCGTGCCACTGATTACAATATTCAAATTCAAAATATCTCCATACGTACAGTATGTGCCATTTATACATGCGACAACATTGTGCAAATGTTGATCAATGAAGAATTCACTTGTCAAAATAGAACAAGTGTTTGCATTATTGTTTCTGTCTAACATTAAAGCGCTTATGTGAATGATCGAAATATTGACAACAATCAAATTCTTTCTGCTTGATTGAAGTGTTAAAGGAGTCATCATACATATTTTCGATTCAAAAAAGTTCCGTGTAACTCCAACACATAGTCAGCTACATAATCAACACTCTGTCAATATTTGTCAAGTGTAAATTGCTTTCTACACGCGTGCACACGTATTTCATCTATGTTTATGCCGAACTCATCTGACGCTATACCGATCAACATTACATCGATAGAGCGATAACAAGCAATTAACTGGTACGCAATCAAGTTGGCCAGGATGTCAACAATTTAGTGATGCGCTTGATCAGTTTTTTCACCATTTTTCGGTCTTATATTTGACTTGCCGTAATTGATGAATGCATGGAAAAAATATAATTAATAGCATTTACTCGTTGATGAAGTATGACTGGAATCAATATGTCATTACACAATTTTGGGGATGACTGAATCCACGAAGAGAAAAATAAATATTAGTTAATAATTGGGTATACTTCCGCGTGATGTTCTACAAGATAGGTGTTAATTTAGTTTTTTTCTTTCCCGTCACTGCTATTTTTATCTATTTATCCATCCGGTTTTTTTGTTTTATGTATTTGTTTTTTTTTCTCCTTTCGTTTCATGTCCTGAAAGCGTTTGTCCATCAACTGCAGCGGACTACCTATTAGACTTTCCCGCATTGGGTGTACTATACATGTGCAGCTTTTATTTGCTTTCGCCTAGCACGTCGAATCAATGGCAATACTGGAGAATCAACGAGAGGATGAGCAAAAGAGTGTGTGGTGCAACTCAGTAGGGAGCAATCGAACACCAGAGTGCAATATATCTATATGTATTTTTATTTATTTATTTTTATCTTTTTTCACATCAATTTCTCTTTATTCACGTTCTTTATTTTTTCCTGATAAATCTATATGTTTTTTTCTTTCTGTCTCAAATTGCTTCAATTTTGGAGTGATTGAACGAGTAATACAAATGCAAGACTGCCCGCGAATTGTTGGAGAATAAAAGCAGTGAAGATTTAAAAAAAAAAAACAAAGTCATGTGAGCTCTTTGAATTCATTTTCCCGCGAATTGGATTGTCATCATTCGATTATTAACATGTGAACCCGTTCCATACCGAGGTTTTGCGTTGAGAATCGAATCATAAAAGATCAAAAGAAATAAAAACCACAATGTTCCGTAATATTGGTGAAATACAGAAACAAAGTGACCTCATTGTTTTAATCACTAGTGGCTTTGATTTTCATCACGGTAATTTTTTCATTCTCCGTCATTCTGATTCTCCATTGAATCTACTACAATATAGAGTTATATTTGAGTTCGGGATAAACATAATCGTGTCACTGTTGCGAGTTGCAATGATGCACGTCATTTTTGTTATTTTTATTTTCCTTCTATTTTTTTCATCAAAAATGAGAACATCATCAATGGTGATACCTGGGAAATGGCGTTGCAGCAAAATGTTTAAACAAAAGGAAAGAAGTGTTGGAGCAATTGTAGTTTCTGCATAGTGAATACCTTCTAGTTCCTCCATTTCCACTCGCCCAATCTCATCCTATCTCATTTCCTCTGCTTTTCTTGCAACCATTTTTGTATCTTTATTTCACTCATTCATTCGTCAAATGAGAAGGAAGGAGAGTTCGTCACGTAGGCTGCACAATGTGCCCAGATAATGCTCGGACTCAGTTATATCAACGTGAACTGGAAGGGCTGTTGTTGTTTGAAAGAATGGGCATTGCATTCGAAACGAGCAAGTAAAACGCGCATGTGACCTTATTTTCCATCGTGCAACAACGTTGTGCAAAAACGTCGTGCATTTTTCTTCATTGCCATGTAACTGACGTGCTGAGCTGCATGCTCGCGCCTTTCAACTCTGTGTGTTTGTCCACCGTGTGACATTTCAAACGCCAATGAAACGAAAAAGACGCTGATATAAAAGACAATAAAAAACGTGGAAAAAATTAAAAGAGAAAAAAAAATACATGATGAAAAATAGCGTGAATAAAAGAGAAAGCGACAAGATTGTTATCAGAGAAATAGTGAAGAAGGAAAATCGCATGAGACAAGCCCAAGAGTTTATCCACCACTTTTCCACTTTTTTAGTATAACAAAGAACAAAGGGAGTTCATAATTTTTCTTTCATTATTTTTTTTTTTGTAATTTACGCATATAACTCCTTTTGTTTTAATTATATTGGATGCTTTTCAACATTAAAATGCAAATAGTTCAATCGATAAACGTGAAACTAGCTATTTATATGTTTTTCCATTTAATTGCAATAACTGCGCAATATTATATTTTATCTGCAAGCAGTATGATAATATAAGAGAAAGGAGAAAAAGGGGTAATGGGATAGCAGGAAAAAAAAGTGTTCAATGTACCTTTGGAATATCTTGCATTACTGTGAGTTCGTGGATAGTAAAACTGCATTGAACCGCACATTGTGTGGCAAGGTTTAATTCCAAAAATCATAAAATAAAGCGCTAAAGCGTTTAACCCATCACAAAAGACTCATACAATGGTAATGTTATTATACAGTATTGCAGCGAATACGAAGAGCATCATAATTCATAACGATGCATCAGGTCTGTTAACAACAAAACACGAAGGTTAATAAATAAGATTAAAAATAAAAATGGAAATGAAAGGGGCCCAGGATTTTATTTATTTTATAATGAGATATATTGTAAGAGAACTAACTAGAAAATAGCCGGAATTTGGTGCGCCAGAGCAACGAAAAAAATTAATTACCAATACGACAGCACCCAATTATTATATTTGATTCTGGCGCTTTCAATTCCAATATGGAACATCATTTGTAAATTACACAAACGCTGAATAAAAGGGAAACGAATTATGTGGTGCTCTTTTGTAATTCTAAATGAATTTTCAAATAAAAGGACAAACGTTTCGCTCAAAAAATGTATGAAATGAGCGAATAACTTTCCAACGTCAGAGAACATAAAATATTAACATGAAAGTGATATAGATGCTCATGCACCCAATCAATCCATATATACTTGTAAATATACACGTTGTATATGTATATACAAATATACATATAGGTATAGACGAATGTGAATAAATGCTATAAATGTTTAATATGCAAAGCTGCATTGTTGAAGCTTACTCTGTATAATCAGTGAGAACTGGCTTGCGAAACGTTAATTTCTACACGAGACACACACGAATCCAATAGTCAAGCACAGACCCATTAATAATCAATAGTGTGTACAATCAAAATATCTCGCTCATTCACCAATGCATGTGGAACTGTTTTATGGAAATGTAACCCTGATTGAATCGTTTGACGACAAATCATGTAATAATAGATTGAAAGCAGCTCATTTTACACTTTCAATAGCAACTATTGCCTTGATTGAATAAATGGTCAAACGTGATAATGTGAACAACAATTATCCAATGAGTAATTTTATCAAGTATAGATTGCATATTCATTTCTCAGCATGTCGGAACCACTGTGCGCCAGGATGAACTCATATATTTGAATAAGTATTAAATTCGCAATGACGAACAGTATATCTACATAGAAGAAGTGCACCCTTCCGGAACACCAGCTAGACGTAAAGCTCGACAACCCATTTCCCGCACTAACTATATACGCAACGATCAATCACTCTCTGCATTCAATCGTTATAGCACAGATCTCGCCTTCCAATCACTATATTGACAACTGCTGAAGTGAACAAAACAAAAAAATACAAAAACTAAATGGAGTATCAAATGAAATGCAACTCAAAATTTCAATCAGAGAACCATTTGAATATTTTTACATCAATCACTAATCTTGTTCGAAAATTCCCATTGAGGAGTATTATATCAATTTAGTTCTGTTATTTTCATTTTGTTTCTCGAAATTGCAATATGATATAACACTTTGCATATAATTCCCTACAGAATGCTATGAAACAATCATCACATTCGACCATCAATTCTGCATAAATAAAAAGAATTCACGGATTCTTTTATTTTATCTTCCATGAATTTGGGAATATCGCATATGAGCCTGAGCATGATTTTGATTTGGACACTGAGCATGTAATTATTATGGTTCCAATTTACAATTCGAATAAGTTATCTTCACTTATATGCATTCAAATATCATTCACTACGCTGAAGCTTTTTATTTTGTTTGTAGAATTGAATAAATTATCCCTTTTACTCGACAGATCCACGTCTCTTAATCATGTACACCGTACTTTGATCTAAAGGAAATGAGTATGCTTTGTAATTGTATACCTTGTTCTTCATTAATCAACTTTTCTCAACCAATTGCAACTATCATCCAAAGTTTCTCATTAGCTCTGAGTTAAAGTACATTTGGAATAATCAACGTAGAAGAATCCCCAGACGGAGTTATCTGGAGAAGTGATTACGAAGCTCATCAGTTTACCGTCTATCTATATTCACTAAACATAAAACGGTAGCATTGACATGAATGTTCCTTTTTTGCTTCGGTGGTGTAAGTTTTATCAAGATGATATCAATTCGTTGACAAGGATCAGCAAGTCAACTCCAAATAGATGAATTCAGAATAAAGAATGTGAAATTATTGCCCTTACGACTAACGAAATTACACATAAACTCTTCGTCCTACAAACACCGAGTTATTATCATAAGTTTATTAATATCAATAAAATAACTCTATTATAGTTCTATCAATATATATTCATTGGGGTGTTTCCATAAAATGATGTTGAATGCTTACACGTACCTCATATGAGAAAGTTTTTACAATTAGAAAGATAAACATAAATTAATTTATGAGAAAAAAAAAGAATTAATATGTGAGTAACCCTACGTTAATATTTCAGTAAGGGTGAGCTCAATTGATTTATTTTCAACATGCGATCTCTGTGGGGAAATACACACGTTGAAGCTTATACATCCATCCAAGTTGCCTCCCATTTCTATACAGATCCAAGTCGTAAATTCCACTCTCATCGTGCTGCATTTCGACGAGTATTTGGAAATCAGCCGATCTTCGAGGATATATACCAGATAGATATACGAAAAAGAATATGGGAAATGCAAAATAGGAGGAAAGTGAAGAAAGCGACTTGAACTCTATTTCAAACCAAAGCTGGAAACTTTCCAGATTTTCTTATACAGTTGTCTTCGATTTTTCTCTTCTCAATAGATGGCGCCATTAGCATGAATACGAAATTCTTCACTCTCGTTTTTTTATATCACAATGATTTGTGAAGATTGAATTGCACTTCATGTGCGTGGAAAATTGCTATTGATGTGAAATGATCTGTAGGAATGCACGCGGTCTGTTAATCAATCATTCAGTATAACTCACAGCACTCTGAAATTGAGTGATTGACGTTCTTCCAGTTTAAATCTGTTTAAACTTATCCATACGCTTCACAGAAATCAATTGTTCAACTACTATTACCATAAAATCGTTTGGTTATGTATCCGGGTCCTTTTCTATTCTGCTTTCTCTGAAATCATAATTATTTGATTATTAAATCATCAATAACTATTCTAGTCAGCTCATCAATATCTGGATAATTTTTAGTTATACAGTAGAAAAAAATATGAGTTGTGATAGAATGACGAATGGTGAAAGACAATGACAACAGTAATTGATAAAAGTCACTCGAAATATTTGATGCGTTAATTGAACTTAATTTTTGCCTTCTACGAAATTTTCGTGATTATGCTCAACACTGTTTGCGGCATTCAAATGTATGATTTCGTTCATCAGCTGTTACAACATACCAGTATGGTTGAATTCTATTATTTTCAGGAGATTTTGTTTTTTCCAGCATTACATTTTGTTTCCCTTGTCAAAGTTTTCATTGTTTGACAAGTCATTAACTTTCGCCTATTACTCATCCATCACAAATTGACAGAACACAAACTAACTCGTGAGATAGTGAGTTGAGTGAGTTGTAAAATCCCTCGCTACCACATCACTGAACCACCACTTGATTATTGCCTGACAAGGCATAACTTTTCCTTCTATTTCTATTTGTTTCACATCTGTTGGTGAAACTTCTGCGTTACCTACGGGGAAAAAAAAGAAAAATTTCTTTCTGTGTGACTTAGAAGTAAAAAATTAATTTGTCCACAACATTCATGCCGCAGGCAAGTGAAAAATGGAAAAAAGGATGAATAATGAAAAAATGTTGAGTGAAACATTGCTAAAGTTTGTGTAAACAGATGGATGGAGCAGAAGAATATTTTATAGAAACTTCACTACAATAAAAAAAGGGAGTCTATTCTTACATGTACGCATAAAATATTTTTATTTACAGAAAAATTCTTGTGAATCGTAAATGAATAACAATATCTATGGATGTATAGATAAAAAATACAATGATACACAGAGAGATGTTGGTGAAAAAGCAAAGTGGTTGCACGAAGCAAGTGAGTATTTACGATTAAGTTCAAAAGGGAGATAAGTTGAAGCGCGGATGGAAGCGCGCTTCCGCAGAAAGTCATATCTATCGTCGTATCCGTTTTCCAAGAGTAAAGTGAGGATGATGCGCAATTTAGAAAGATAGAGAACATGACAGAGAAACGTAACTCGGGAAATAGAAGACATAGGATGTTAGGTGGATCTTATCAAAGTCGAGGTAATAGAGTGCTAAGTTTGACTATGTCAGAACTTACCCTAATTCTTGGATAACATCTTTACAATAAAGCTATATATTCATCAAGTGATACTGAATGGTTGTGATGATGAAGAAAGATCAATATATCATGAAAAATAAATCTCTACACTTGATTTAAATCATCCAAGACAGTATAATGGAGTGTTAAATAAATTTTCATCGAACATTTTAGATCAAATTCCACCAGAATATTATTGGGAAATTTTCAGTGACACAATTTTCATTTTGATTCCATGGGGAATACCATTCGTTTCTGATACAATCTCACTTATTTAGTTGTTCACATGAAGTAACTGAGAGCTATCGTAATTATCGAAATATTCATAGTCTAATCATTTTCAACATAAATCCCATATTTGCTATAATATTCTGATAGATATTATTGGGAATTTCAGTTAAAATCTGTTTCATCATTATATATAATATTCTTATCAATAACTTCTACATTAGATGTAGAAAATTGTAAGATACTAAACATGAGCATCACACATTTTCATAACTTGTACATTGTTTCATATATATTTTTGTATATATACTTGGTATCCTCATATATTTATTGATAGTGAAGTAACTCAAACCATATATAACTGTATCCTAGTATCGCTCCTCTCCTTTATTCCCATCGAATTTTACACGAAACAATGTAGTTTCCCAACCAAGTTATTTATCACCATCTTCCACCGCACTCTTCTTCTCTGTCGAATCGAGTTTCACCAGCGTTATCGAGTTGGGCAGGACGGCGCACAGTATCACTAGTAACCGATCGATGTGAAAGTTAAGTATATAAGGCAAAAGCCCAGCTCGACCGACACACAAGCCATTTATCCTTGCGCACCTTCATCTCTTTCTCTGTACTATATATGTACACATTTCTATCTTTTATTTTATATACTCCAGAACTAGTGTAACCAATATTGCCATTTACCTATTGACTCTCGACATACGTCCAACTTCAAAGAAAATATATATATTGTTATTATTTTTCATTCGTAGATAGAAATAATATAAAGTACCATTATGCAAGACTCGCATCCATTTGCAAGTATAATAGAACTCACCAAGATGGTTTATTATTGTAGATCCGGAGAGGAATAGTAATTCAAATCATCACGTTATCCAATTTCTATCGTCGATATGAATATATGAATATAGAAAAACAATCAGTGAAACAACCTTCTGAGGAATAAGAAGAAAAGCAGAAAAAAAAATCATCAATTCAATTGGCAAGTTAATAAATTTGATTTAGACAGTAGAATATTTTTGGATGTCAACCGTTTACACATTCATAAACTTCACGTGGATTCTTGGGACCACCTTTGGATTTAATTATATTAACAAACGGATATTGATAAATATCAATTGAAATAAGTGCCTTCTCATCTAATTTTATCATTAGATTGATAAAATTTGTATTATAACAGTAAAAGCAGCAATGAATGGGTCGATGTGAATGAAAAATGAAGTCAGCCGAAAATTTTGCATCCATTTATTGATGTTTCAGTTTACCTGCGATTATCCATGGAAATGATTCATGTTTTATGTATTTCACGAATATAAATATTCGAAATAATCTCATATACACTACCTGTATAACATAACCATTATTAATTAACATATCTAATTGCTACACGAAACGCCGAGCAAGAAATTGAATTTCAAAGATTTTTGTAAAATGAAATAGAACGAGATTGACTTGTATTTGAAGAAATTGGATCGGATGCTCCAAATCATTGACATGGAATTCCCAATAACTTATCAGTCTAGAGATATGGAGAATGAGTATTAGTACACGTCAGAATTTTCGCACCTTTCACAAATACCATGGTGGAATAATCTTATCAACATAGTACGAGCAGAAAATCGAATAATTCTAATTCATCTTGTATGTATTTGACTTATTATATCTCCTGTACATCATTACATATTATATTGATTGTAATAGTTTACCCATGTGCGGTTGGAGCTTCTGTTAAGCCATTACATACGATACAAATGGCTTGGATGCTGCGTGAAGTGCAGACGTGGCTACACTATCAATCACTGTATCCAGATAAGCTCAACCGTGCGCTCATCTCTCTCAATATGCGGTAGCAACAGCGAACGTAACATTTTAAATATTATATGGCATTATTAACCGTACATATGCGCACAAGAGAAACTAATGTATAAAAAGAAGAAAGAAATGTAAGAAAAAAGTGAAGAAGAATAGAAGCAATAAAGCAACACATTATGTTTTCATTCAAAGTCTTTTGGAAGTAATATCTTAGCGTGAGTTTGCATGCGGAAATATAAAGGGGTGCTTTTAGCAAAAGTTCAAAAAGACAGGAGGAAAAAAAGTGAACGAAACTGAAAAACATTGAATCATTTTGGGCGCGCAATGGTCAGTGCTATAACTATGAAGCCACTATACACCATGGTCGAAAATTTTTTTCTCGATCGCACGTGCACGTGAATAGCCACTGGCTTGGAGCGTCAAGTGATAAACGGCTCTTTAACCGCGCGCAACCGTTTAAAAACTCGAGATCCATACACATAATGTGCGCCAGGTTACTATACGCGATATTTTTTTCACCCTTCTTTTTCAGATTTTTTTTTTCCGCTCTTTTATATAGCGCAACCCACTTCCCACTCATAATATTCTTCTCTTTCTCACACTCACACTCTTTATAGTCATGAGTGGGCTCAGTCATGTGGTTGGCCGTCGGCCAGCGTGTCTCAACGTGGGTGGTTTGGTGTATATAAAAAGAACGCGTGAAGGTTTAATGTGCTTAATGGCCTGCGACGTTGGCGGATTTTGACCGAAATTATGGCGACGCTGTTACCGATGAGCCCGACAAGCGCCATTAACACAGCACTCTTGAACACTGTGTACGTTGCCGAAGTTCGAAGCTAACACGTTTGAAGTGCTGATTATAAGGAGGATGACGTGAAACGAGAAAGAGAAAAGAACGAAATCATAGCAGGGAGAAATTTCATGGCAAGAAATGTAGCGGAGCTCGAGACAATACAAGTGAGAGACTCCATAATTATAGTGAGGAGAATTGTTACAGAGAGAAATTGTAGGATTTTTGTGAATAGCTGCGAATAGTATATCATTTTTATTTTAAATTCCATTACATGAATATTTAATAGGAGACTAAGAAAATGTAGAAATAGAATGAAGCATTCATTTTTGAGGGAAACTCCTATAAGTAGGTCCTTGTAAATTCACAGCGCGACCAACTGAGATCCGATACCACTAGTGATAACCCTTTTTTAATTAACAGATCTATCCGAGCACTTTCTTCGAGAGAAATGGCATGAGGTGAGCGCCAACTGTGAGAAAGTTCCACAGAGTCATTGTATACTTTGTAGGTGAGAGGGATACCTATTAGAGTTCAAAACTGATATCCTGATAAAATTTTCATGAAATGAGACACTCATATATTCTTCCATTTTATTCGCAGAATTGGAATTCAATTTTGCTAATTTTGGATACGTTTCCACGCTTAATTAAAAATCAATTGCAAAATGGTGTGAGAGTATGGGATCACCTCTCGAAATGAAAGTTATTGGGAAATGATTCAATTAAATCTGGAATATATGCAGTGCTTTATAATTGAGGCTGATTATTTGGCTTCTCTTTTCATTTGTGAATGAAATGTATCCTTACACATGAGAAGATGTATAATGCAAGATGGGAGTCCTATGATTTTTGAGAAGAAAACATAAGTCTGTAGAACACACGGGTTACATAGGAGCATTTTCAGACTTCAGTCAGGCTTTAAGAGGGAATCCCACCAATTACAATATAAATTAAGCTCAAAAAGCCTGAAGACATGAAGCCATGGGACTGTTTCATTGTCAAGTGGGTCAGCGATATAAAATGCCAGGTGAGAGATATAACCAAATAATGACGTTGACATAAAAGTTGAGGTAGTTTAATTTCACAAATGAGAAAAGAATGAGAAAGAAAAAAAAAAGTTTCATAAACGCCTGCAAATAAAATCGAATTACTTCATGATCTTTTCTCTTTTTTCGACTATGTACCATATTCTTATACATATCGTGAGAACGACGCAATTTAATCTTGGTTAAAATTCAATTCATCACTGGTATATATCTATGTATGCATAGTTATATTGCCTGAAAGAAATAGATTCCGCCAGAATTTGAATCGAAGTTGTAATTAGAAAGTACACTGATACTATATACAATAATTATTGATTAATCCTCTATTTTTTTCACCAAAATAATCCCAGAACAAAGACATCTGTTGCCTCGTGAATACACTAATTCTCGAAGAAGAGCCAATTTGAGAATCCATCTGAAATTATTCTACTCGAAACTTGCAATTCCTCTAGAGATAGTGTACATGTAGCTCGTGGAGAGATTGAAAACTATAACTTGACATCATCCCAAATCGTTCAAACTCTGTTACTGACTGATTTATAGAACGGACATATATCTATATATATATATATATATATGAAGAAATTAATTCACATAGCATAATTCATTAGCGCGGACTGATTCTAACGATCCAATACATAAATTATGCTATTGAAAAAATTCTCCTGATTTCGATCATATTTAAAATAATTTATATTGCGCGCACATGAAATATGTCTCTTGGGATATCATAAACATTTGTACTATTCGATATCAATGTCAGAGATCACGTATCAATCGAAATAGTATCTCATATATAAAACGTGACTGTAATGTTTTCGAAATAATATTAAATGTACACACATGATGCACATCTTCCCTTCGGATTCGTCATATCATGCGACTCTGTAGAATGAGAGAAGAAAAAATGACCGTGAAAAAAAGCCCAAGATGAATCGAAAAAGTTATACAGAATAGAGACGAAAAATGATTTGTATGCACAAGAGTAAAATTCTTCAATTTCATTTATTTTCTGGATAAAACTGAGTTTGCGTTTGTCTGTATATGCCGGTCGATATTTGAACTCACTCATACACATGAATATAGTGCGAATGAAAACGATATGGAATTTGATTTTTAAATTGAATTAAAAATTCCTTTCATGAGGCTCACACTTTGTGATGGAATGGATATATTGACGAAATTACACAAGGTCATTCACGAATTGATCATGAAATTCAATGCGAAGAGATAGAAGAATAGAAGAGAATGATACAGAAGAGGCAGCGTAAGTTGTGGTGTCTCTCATTGCACGTTCAGCAAAATGCCGATACGTGCAACGACGAGAAGAGAATAGCCCCACAATTAGAATTGCATCCACGCCTGAGTACAAATTCTGTCTCCTGTTTGAATTGCCGATTGGAATTGCACAACAGTGACGATGAAATGAGTGAAACGTGGAATATTGTACTCGCCTCACTTGGGACATGGTCTATATCCATTTATGTATGTATGGATGCAAAACTTTGAATAAGAACAGAGAAGTGACTACAATATCTCGCATAACTCAAACGAAAAGTCTTCACATATGACGGATTTGCATTTTACGATAAAAACGGTGCAGAATATTTTGCTTGTTCTTTTTTCATTAACATTATATCTTTATATATCAATTGAACTATCGATGAATTATTATAAATAAATGATCAAAAACCACGTTCGATTTGACCTGAGTCAATGTAGTGTAATTTTCAGTACATTTTTTTCATTACTCTTTTTCTTTATTCTACTGCATGTGAATCTTTCATACGGTTAATCTGTAATCTTCCTGCAACATAAATGAATCACTAATTCATAGCAAATAAATTTCTCTCATTTAATTTACTGTGTGCGTACATGAATGAATATTCATATTCATCGGCTTCTCCAGTATTAATATTCGACAAAATGATTGGTGACGTTGGAATGGTATGCTGGATTTATGATATAAATTTATTAATGTACTTTTCAATACATGTAACGACTATTAATATCAGAAAGGTCGATTGGATCACTCATGCCAACATCAGTGCACACTTCAATTTTAAATTGTATGGAATGATTATGTTGGAAGATATCAATGTGGACTTCATTGTCGGAAAATTCAAACTCATTATTAATTTCACTCAGATGAATACATCATCTCATAACATTGAATTCACAATCGAATACTTTAAATTGAATGGAGAAAAAAAATCTTTGGCTTGTTTAACCAACCCCTTAAGTATCTTTATTTTGTTTTACAAATAGAATTGGCGTATACTACAGTCAATCTCTCATCTAAAAATTGTTCTATGTTACACTGTGTAAAAACATACAGTTCAGTTGAATATTTTGATGATTAACGTATACATATCAAGTGCAGAGCGTAGTCGCGTATCGTGACAATGACCACAAGTGCCTATATATTTTTGTCGGAAAGAGGAAACACCAAAACATTCAGTCGTATATGACCGCAACAAAATGGAATGAAAGGGGAACAAACACAAAAGTGGGGTATATGAATGAGGCAATGGTAGACGTGGGGCAAGTGAGAGTTACACTCGTAGGCTGAACGTGGTGTAGGTTCTGCAAGTGACTGCGAGGGTTGTGTGTTCATAAAGTAACTTTATCTAGATCGTTCAAATTTACGGGGTAAAAGTACAGTCTATTAATTCCGGAATAATACTGCCAACCAACAGTCAAACGGGACTGACCAACAGAGAATATATTTTGTTTTCGAATTCGTTAATTCTACTGTCGAACACCGAAGAATCCGATACTTTTTAACATTAATTAATTGGATAGAATCTTTTTTATGTTTATAAATCTAGAAATTTTCCCAATTGCCATGAACTTCTCGACATAATATGCGGTAGTGCTCACATTTCATCAACGAATTTTCCTTTCATCACTCAATTTTACTTTGCACCATAAAGAAGTATCAGTTTATATTTATATACTGTGTTCAATCAAATTATCAATCATTACTTCTAACGAGGTACTAAAACGTTGTGAGAATTATAGAAAATAGTATGAGAACTCAGGAACTGCGCATCATTCATAACTTTCATTTAATTAATTGACAGTTCATAGTTTACTCTAATTTATCTCTTCATGTAAATGACTGCAGAATTAACTAGTGTGGAAAACACTAATAAAAAATTTATGGTCCTGGTGTGAATCTCATTCTATGTATAGATCTCGTACCCAAGAGAGAGAAAAAAGGAACAACATCGATCAGCCCTGTAAACAAAGTTGAGAATAATTCAGAACACATCTGGTGTTTGAGATAGTTCAGTCACAGAAAAAAAAAAAAAAACACACCAAACTTTTCCCTCAAAAGTTTTTTCATTCACCTAAAAATTCGGAGTCAACAATCACGCATGAAAATAATAGTACTGATGAATAATTGTCACGAGTTTCATTTATCTGTGGATGCATTCTGCAGGTAGCATTTGGGAAAGACTAACTAGTTATATAAAATTCATTGAAATAAACATGAGCATGAAATATATTTGTTTTTCCTTGCTAGCAGTTATCACATCAATCCGATATTCTCGACAATACAGGGATCGTGACGTCCGTCACAGTCAATGTGAGTAAACGTTTTTTCCCCATAACGAGCTCTCTCTATGTTATTTAGCTTTTGCAATCCCATCGGCCTATCGATTTCGGTGATTTTTTTTTCTCATTCATATATATCACTGTCCTTCCTCACCCTCACTTGGCTGATTCGAGAGCATGCAACCGGTAAACTCGGTTGTAGCTTCAAATTGAGTTTGCATCCGATAACGGCGTAGTTCAAAATCCACTTTTACCCCGCAACTTTTATCGTGGTTCGCTTGAACACAGCCTAGTCCACATAACCTTTTGCTTTTCTCTCGCCCTTCCGCTTTTATTCTCCGCTTGTCCGGAACACACCGCCTCTTTTACGTTCACTCGTCCCGCTTCCACAACGCCATCCTCCCATATTCATTCTTCATCCACTGCTCGACTTTCCAATCACCCAGTTTCGGTTTTCTGTTCAAATAACGCCAGTCGATGAAGGCTACAATTTTTTTTTACTGCCTTTGAAGAAACGTGCTTGACCGTAAAATTGAAAAAAGAAAAGGAAGAGTGGCAGATAGAAAACAAAATAGATGAGAGGAGCTTAGATAGAACAAAAATACGTTTTGAAAACAAATAATAATTTTGGCACAGCGAACAAGTTTAAAAAAACAATTTCCTTTCGCACCCATTAAGCTAGACATGCTATCAGATGGAAGATCGAAAACAAGTTTCCATTTCTGTGACAATGTTCTTCAAGCTAATATTTGTTTGAAAGCAAAAAAAAAACAGAAGTAGATTATTGATAAGTTGGATGAAAGTAATTGAAATAGGAATTGGTTTAGAAGAATTCCGAACGTGAAAAAGGGGTTACCAGAATTATTCCAAATTTTAGGACTCAGCATGTTGATTGCCTACTTTACCTGAATAAAGAACTTGTCCATTTCTCTCTATAATTTTATGTTGAAACTATATTATCAATCAGAATTTTTTCGAGAGATGCTATCGAAATTTTGAAAGTCCACTTTACAGTGGATATAAGAACAATGTAGAAATTTGTAAGATATACTCGAGCATATAGATCTCAAAAAATACTCAGACAACACTTAAACTGGTTTATGTTCTAGTAGGTAGTGAAGAATGATCCCACTTGAGCTTGTCTGTGTGTTGTGTGGTATATGTGTAGGGAAAAAGGTGCTTGAGTATAAATAAGTGATACAGAGTTCGTGATTTGAAAAAAATTGTGAGCCCATTGTCGAACCAAATAATCTTCTACGAGTGTACTAGTTTTGTCGTTTTCCAAGTAAAACGCTTCGACCCAATAAAGATTTTATATTTTTCCACCATTTCACAAAACTTGAGATTGCATCAATAGCAATCTCACCAAGTCCTTTCGTATATTCACGATTATCTTTTTCGTTTACCCCTGATATCGTTTTGGCGCTAAGAGAAGCTCCACAATTCCTATCTCGTGCAATGTCGCTTCGATAATATTCACACTTGCATCGTACATTTTTTTCAACCCCAAATATCGACTATTGAGAATATTGATGTTTAATATTACTCTGACACACAATAAATTTATAGACGCAATGCGAAAGTTATCATTGGTGAATGAATGAATGGATGAACGAATGATTGCATCGAAACAAAACATTTGTGACATGGAATCTAAAAGATTGTTAATTTTTTATCCTGCATCAACCACTATATTGTCTCACCTTTTTCAACTCCGGACTTTTGTTTTATACAAATGCAGTATCTATTCACCCTCCAACACGCGCATCGTGTACAATGGACAGCTGTTTGTACGCCAATCTATTTCGGAAGGCCTTACGATGGACACACGTTGATGTTAAATAAAAAACTGGGTATCTATGGGCAAACGTAGTATCGAATCACGTTACACTGTTCACTGACTCATCCATGTCACCATTGGAACATTCGAAGTTTTCATACAACCTACGCAGTCTGGTTTTCAATATACGCTAGGAACTATATAGTTCGTCAATTAAATTAGTTGAAGAGGTGCGCGTTGAATTCGCGAGTTTCTGGAGTACATGAAGCAAAACTCTATAGGGTGGTTTATTACTGGTAAAACCACCGTTCGAGGCTCTCCTTAATATTGTATGATGCATACCGTATGGGATGTCATATTCAACAGATAATGATCAAATTTTAGAATATCTTGGAATGAACAAGCTGCAGTGGGATATTCAAGTTATATAAAAACGCACAGAAAATTCATATCATCAGTGGATATTTCAAATATATTATTTATATTTGATATGATCGAAAATCATGATGTTATTTTCAAAAATGTCATATTTAAAATCATTATAAATGAAGGAACAATGGACTATGGCTGGAAAGTTGTAATATCTTATGAGAAAGTCTTGTTGAACGGTATCGAAATCTTAGTAGTTGATAACATCAGAATGAAGGTTCTCACAGAAAATTCCGATTCTAGTAAGAGTTCATGAAAATTGAATTTTTTTAAATGGGGAAGCAAAGTTCTTCTTTTCAATTACTTGAATATTACTCCCATCAAGCATTCGAAGGGTATATTTTTCTATTCATTTGATATATAAAAGCAATCAATGCGGTGATCAAATATGATCTATCCTCGAGGAATAGCTTTGCATCTCTTTACTTTCTATCATTCCCAGATATGATTTATTATGAAACAATATTTTGTTTTTCATCTGATTAAATCGGTTTATCGAATTTCAACGCAAATAAATATTTTTACTGAATTGTAAATATGAATGATAAAATTTTTTCCGAGAGAAGTCGATCGGTCAACATCAACAGCATCTCAGAGATTTGTGCGAAACAGGCTAGCGTGTAAGGCTGTTATCCGAAAAGGTTGGCAATACCTTTCTAAATCATTATTAATAGTATAGATATACAATGTGACCCTTTTCATTTTAGTATGCAGACAGTGTTAAGCATATCAAGCCAAAAAATTTTCCGAAGATGACTGAGCGGATTTCGTTTGCTTCTTATTTCTCCTACCGATTTCCATATTCAGTTGTGTGTCGCTGAATTGAAATAATTTTTCGCATCATATATAACCTTGACATATAAAATTCGAATCCATTCCTGAAAAATGAAAAGAAGGCTGAGGAATAATACTCATATTTTATTTCACGAAAGTTATATTTATTATTGACGCAAAAGTTGGTTTTATTGTGACATTATTATTTACATTCTTTATCAAATTATGAAGGTTCCAAAATTATAATTAGATTCGGATGTTAATACTCGGGAGATTCACAGAGCACTTGAGTGTATTCTCATATATGCTACTAGTGTATTGGGACAGTGATATCGATCCAACTCTGCAGCAGTAATCGAGAATTAACCATTGTGTAAAATGTAAACAATAGCATCAAAGATGGTGTTGTAATGGTTAGCAAATAAAGTTGAATTGTATTGGAATAGGCGATAGTAAAGTCCATCTGAAATCGAAGTGTTGTTCATCGAAGTGGGACTAACAAGATCTTGGAATATACCACGACGTTTGAATCGATCCATTACGATATATATGTGTTCGTGTCTGTATATACATACCTATATATAAGGTTATAGCAATCGCCGCTTGTCTTGTTCAATGTTCTTATAGGGATCTATGTATAGACAGAGAAAAGTCAAACGTGATCCACGACATCCTTGCTAAAGCCTTTTGTAATCAGGTGATAAAGTTTTTGTACTATACTTTATTGCTGAAAATGTTTTCCGATATTCTGTTACATCGACTTTTATTCTTTTTTTGTAAAAATTCATCAATAAAATGTTGGTACGATTTCACATGAAATTACAAGTGGATATCGATTATTCTTGCGTGAGGTCGTCGCACCTCTCTCAAGTTTCATCACTTAATTGAGATATTTTTTTGTCTAGATTTTTTAAAATTACCATATAAAATATACATCAACGTAACAACGACGAGGGGAAAAAAAAAAAAACGGATTCCTGACAACTTCGTCTCTCCTATTTACACAAATTTGAATAATCATACATAACAACCAAGGTTAGAACTGCACTGAAATGAAGCACTGTGAACGATATGTCGCAAAGTTTTTCTTCTCTCTCAATAATTATTTCGAATAGATTATCAAGTGAAATGTATATTTTCAATGTTTTGTTGACTTTGTCAGTGTCCACTTTCAATTATTTATCTGTTCATCTCCCTTTCTTTTCGTAACACGAACATTGTGTTTAATGCTTAAACTGGATTTTATCGGATGATCCTTGTAACATCATCACATACATGCTGCGATAACCTCACACAATGAGATTACAAGGAAAATCTACGAAGATCCAAGGATCTGCATTAAAGCGAGGTTATATCGAGGGAAATTTGAGGTGAATCTCAACGACTACTACCCGTCCCAAGGTATATCCGTGAACCATAACGTAATAATAACATAACGCTTGACTTCTATATACTGTCGTTCATGCGAAGTACTACCATAAAAACCTCGATCTAATGTCATGTGTTTATCATAAAACGTGTTGATAAATACAATCATATCTTTCACATCATTCCGAAAATCATTGCCATCATCTTAACAATATGCTGTCGAATAGGAGAATAATAATTTATATTGTTTAAATTTTATAAATCGCAGCAGTGATCCGAAAAATTGGAAACCTTATTATTTCTACGAAAGTTCGAGATATAAGCATGAATTAGGTCCGCAGAGTATTTTAATTTCATGAGAGAAGACTCTTCGAATTTGATTCACCGATATGACAGACTGGTTGTAATAAGCCAAGAATCGAGGACGGTTGAATCGGGGGAAAAAAATGTCTCCCTTATATCATATCCATGTGATTGCCGTTAAACGTCGTGGCTCCTTGAACAATTTTGATCGTAATATCCTTTATTAAGTTGTGCCAATTAATTAGTTATAAATAATAGGCAGATTAAAAACCTTCGACGATTTTGAAACTGTCAATACAATATTTCAACCATATTTTTCAATTTCTACGTGGAATTTTTCTTCGATTAATACCTTGAACTGTTGAAAATCCCAACAGAAATATTGACTTTAATTCAACTCAAGTGAGCTTTTTCCGAAACATACTTAATTACATGCTGTTTACTCTATTTTGGTCATCTCTATCATGAATTGTGTGACTAAACCCACCACAAGCAGTGACAAAAAAATCTCGTGGCATATACCTTATTGTGGGTGTATTCGATGTCTTCTTTCTTCTTGAATCAATGACTCCCAAGAGAGGGAGAGTGCGCGGCAATCCGCTCAGAGGTCATGATTCAAGGTAACGCGGTGGTAAATTAGAGGAATATGTACAGTCCATATGAGTTTTTTTCCTATTTGCCCATACGTGGAAATAAAATCTACACATACTGCGATTTTTTGTACTTTAAAACAATCTAAACTCAGACATTGCTGTAAAATATTATACATTCAATTAGTATTGATCTATTTAACAAGAGTAAAAATTTCACACACTCGATATGCATAGCTCGATATTCAATTTATATTCACCTACGTTCTCATTTATGTTTCATGTTTGGAAGTGTTGAACCAATAATAGTTATATAGCAAAAAGTGTGAAACGCCATGTTCAAGTGTCTAGTAGAGGTGGATAGGGGTGACAAAAAGTATTGGAAACGTGAAGTACGATTTGAGTTTGTATTTATACATATTCTAAATCGAACTAATATTCAACCGTAATAGTGGCCTGATTTGGGATATTAGAATAATAGCAAACATTATGAGTTTGAAGGGGTATTCTAGACTTGTGATCATCCCTTTACTCAATTGAATACTCGAGTTTAGTCGCTAATAAGTCCCGAGTATACAGATAGGAAATATTCATTTCGTCAGCAAGCCAGGCCTAAATATTTAATATTTACTGGGCACCATGAACAGAGAAGACGTGGAGCCTTCAGTAAATTTTTATTCTGCTTCTTTTCCGGAGAATGATAGATATCACTAAATCAGATAGTTATAATGCTCGAACGTAGAAAAGAGTTTGCAACCCATAAGCGACCATCAGGATTTTAATTCCAAATAAATAATTGATAGCTCAAAGTGGTAACAATCTCCACGGATATTCATCACTCCAGTATCCAATGTCTATCGATTGAATCACAGAAACTTCTGTGAGATTTCCACGAATGAACATTTATCATCATATTTTATATCAATCCATAAATTTTCAAGCGCAATTCCCCTCCAAATCGAAATATTATCACCGAAAAATGTGTTGATTAAGCGAAATTTGTTCATTCTTCATACAAAATCCCGAAAAACATTCTTCCAATCTTCGATATTATCGGCTATCATAAATATGCAATAAGAAAATAATTTCCGTTCACTACATTACTTTCACTACCATTCAAAGCATCAATAAATCATGCGTACCATCAACTATACTCTTCGACATATCCATTAACGAGAAAATATCAGCAAAAAAAAAAGGCAGAAGAAAAAATAGGAGAGGAAAAGGGTAGAAAATGATCGCGTGTCAAGAATTAAACTCGTCATTCAACATATAATTGATGTTTAATATACAAACGAGATCCGCGTGTATACTCAATGCACATATGAATATCCACAGATACATCCCCAAGGTATACCCATACTCAGTGTATATATCAGCTCAGCGTGAGTATAGATAACTGCGCGTCGTCTCGGATCCTCATACGATCAGCGATGCGTGTTGTGATGAAGGTGACACGGTAGAGCGAAAGAGCGCAACGGTGACGTGAGCTTAGAGGGCGAGAGATAGTAGAGAGAAGTCACCACGAGAGGGATGAACTATAAAGCGGAGGGAAACATCAGATATATGTGTGAGGATGTGTGCATAGTGCTCTGCGTTCACTACCATACGTAAAATGGCATTGGAAAGCGACGTGGCTAGAAGAGGGCGCGCATGATAGGAAGCGAGATAGCGCCACTACAGTGTGGGGTGCTGATACTCTGAGTTCAGTTACGCCGCGCCCCTTGTGAAGCGCGTTGCTTAAAGGGAGATTGGCTCTGTATTGTCGTGTTTCACTTACTCTTATAAAAACACTCACAAAACAGATCTCAATTAATCCAACATGATACACTTATCAAGTGATAAGATTATTGATGTATTAATTAAATAATATGACAGAATAAATAAGGGAAAAACATAGAATGTTTTATGAAATAAAAATGTGGAATGCGTGTTTAATTGTTGCATTATTTTTTTGTTTTTTTACCAAATGAAGATGAGAAGACTTATCTAATTGAGCAAACAGTTTTATCAATGACCCCGTGGTTGACATCATAAAGGGTGAAGTTTAGAAGGGTGTTGAGTTGTAGTGGTAGTAGTGGTGGTGAACTTGGAAACAGGGAGACCCAAGTGCCGCGTGGTGTTGCATGATAGGAGAAGTGTATGTTTGTGACAATAAGCCCAATAATGTGAGAACTGAATTTTGAACTAGTGCTCATCATTTTCATATCATTTCTGGCTTTTTATTTGGCGTTGTTAATTAGCTCAAGATTCTATTGAAAATTTATTATTCATATAGAGTGGTTATTTGTATTATTTTTTTATGTGACTGATGTTTGGGTCAAAGTGTGAATATGATGACAGAGTTCTATATTTATATGAATTGTTTTGGAGAGTTATAACGTTTTTTTTTTCCATTTTTCGTCTGGCAATCATAAAGAATTTCGTGCCATTTATACATATAAAAATGAAGTCTCAAGCATTGCGCATTAGTTGTGCGTCAAGATTGGCATTTCCATGGAATGACACAATGACCGATTACTTTTGTTGGTTTATTGCTTTCGCATCTTAAAATTCAACGAAGCACACATTATATTTGTGAATTCGTGCACGGACTCGTCAAGTCCACGAAGGGTGATCCAAAAAGTGTCACGCCATGGATGACCGGATGTAGGACGGGGACGAAATTCTACCCTGAGGGAGGAACGCACACAAATAGAGGGAAAGCTAGAGACAGGCTGAAAAAAAAAGAACGGAAGAGGACAAGGTGAGTTATCAAGATGTCATTGTCTTTATATAGTAAACATCATATTTCATAGGGCGGAATTGTTCAAGAATTTCCTATGAATATGTCCGAATGTAGTATTGGATTAAATAAGGTATTTCTGCAATTATTGTAGCCCTGGGGCTGCAGTTGCTTACTGTAATACGTGTGCGCCAGTGAATTTATCTTATATATGAGTGTGGTCTTAAAAGACCCAATTTTTATTTTTCACAACCAATTTTCATTTATGTAGAACGGGCTATCGAATTGAATGAATTGTGAGTATGATTAAACGTGGTGATGGGGAAACAAATTGTGGAATTGCGGTCAAATAACATTGAAAATTAAATCACAGATACGATCGTCGATGAGAATGAAAAAATAGAGAATTTCCGTTTGACCATATATAGTTTTGACGAGCTCTCTAATTTTTTTAGTCCAGATACAATAAGAACACTTTAACAAATCGAAGAGATATATATAAAAAGTCGTGAGTAAAGCAACGATGAACTTTTAAAAGCTCAAGTTTCTTGTGTCTCGAGTTTTCACACCACTCGATTTTTATAGTACGATTCGTCTCGATGAAAACTCTTGTCGAATAGAGTCACTAACAGACCTGAACTCCACAATAAATGTATGTTCTCATTTAATTCCGTCAATGGTTCTGCCATTGATCAATTTGATAACCAACTATTCATTTTTAATAATACCGGAGAAATTCAGGAAAGCCCATGCACTCATAATAATTGAATGATTCATAAATTTGAAATTGTCAGAAAAAATTAACCTAATTTAATGAATGCATATTGATATAAATTTGAAAAGAGCTGAAGTAATTTCTGTCGCCAAAGAGTAGGACGCGAAACCCTGAATTGCACACTGACGCCACACCACATCGTTATCATCGACGCCTGACCCGATTCTATTTTACAGAAGTTGCATCTACTTCATGTCCCACTGTATAAACCCCTTGCCAAGAAACTATTGGACCCTCCACGCATAAATAAACCGCGTTCAAATATATAATATGATATATAGTAGGAAAAAAAGAATGAATATAAAAGGATTCTTCCATAATGTCATGTCTGAATGTCAATGATTCATTTTTCGTAACACGAATTTTGGCATGAAATCGTCACACTAAATTTAAATGGTGTTAGCATTAAGATATGAAAGTTGTAAGCGTCAGAATTCGCTATTGTGAATCAGTGTGGCGTGTCAAAGATGTCATTGATATTATCTACGAATATGTAAATCAGATTTGGTGCCGATCTATGACTCGGAACGAAATGACGAAAATTTGGGGTGGTTAGTAGACACTGAATTTGCAAAACCTGACCAAACCATTCTATGTAATTGAGTCATGATGGCATCGTTAGAACATTATCATAACAATGTCATTATCTCTAAATTTCCGGCGCGATGAATGTGTGAATATTCCTATCTTCATATCACTTTTCTCTTATCAAAATAGTAAGAAACGTTCTTATGTCCAAGTGAAAAGTGTTAGTGAATTATCATTGATGTGATTCCACATACCACAATTCATTGGGGAATATCAACTTTTCATTATCTCTGGAATATATTATGTGTAAAAATGTGTCTATTTTCATGACCAAACAGTCGAGTAATGACATAAAGAAGTATCAAAATTTTTCAATGAAAGATTCTCATTCATTTTTCAAAATTTCAACCACCGACATTCACAAAACAATGCGACCGTGATGATAAATAATACTATAAACCACGCAGACATCGCGTGGGATTAATATCAACAAGGATTTGATGATTTATTTACACGGTATTATTTTTTCAGTTATTTATTTTCTCTCCTTTATTCCTCCGATTTTGATGTTTTATTTATTTGTTGAACACGCCGATCCAACGTCCTTTACGTGGTAGTGGTGCGGTTGCAGATTCCACGAACACCAACTGTTATTTATTGCAACCAGGATTGGGTGAAGCGGGTATGGGGTTAAACGGAGCTTAACACTTGGCGATGGCGTCACGTTCAATATCGGCCGACTGTTCCAGGTACTTTTGGTGAGACTGCTAACGGTTTGGAGGAAAGTACGAGGGACAAGGTCGGTGGATATGATAGTGGTGGTTGGTACTTTGTCAAGATAACTCCTCTTTCGATTCATGATCTCTCATTGTCGTAGTGATCGGTTTCTGTAGAACCGTCTTCAACCCATCGTTCTATGTGATATCGTTCATCAATATTTAAGCTATCACAATTTTTCTTCTGCAATTTGTGATGAATGTATGAACAATACATCTCAATTCGATATACAAATCATTTTTTTACAGGATTGGATATTTTTTTATCTCGCTTGTAATAAATTGTCAGAATAAATGGTACAATGTTCACAATTCAATAATCATCGGAAACACATAATGAACTCCATATCGTCAATTATATAATTAATTTGTAAACCAATTTTAGATATATAATAACATATTTCGAACTCCACACTACGTTGAAAAGATTAATCTAGGATTGTTCATAAATAATTACATACTTCATGCTGATTCCATTTCGGACTTAATATCATGTGATGAAATCAATAATACAGATCAGTTTATGGAATTATATCTGCATCGGGTTTCCCAGAATTTTACATTTGTAGCATAAAATATAATGACAATAATTATCTCTCAATCAAATTTTACGTTGCTTCCGATCATTTATATTTTATAAGCGGTAAAAAATGGTTTTGCGTTGAAAATATGTAAAATACGATATGATTTGTGGAAACAATGAAGCATAGATTTAGAATCACAATTAAAGTGTGCGCAAAGGAAATTTGCATCGCAAAGCGAAAAGAAAAATGTGATGCGAAACAAATAAATTGCACCGTGGTGAATTTCAATCTCATATATAACATTGAAACTGCGTTTGTATTATTTGTGAAACTTAATGGTATCAAATATATATTTTCACTAACGCTATGTCTACAGATATCTTCATGTATTATATAGATCAAATCATACTGATAGGTAAAAAATTTCTTGATATACATATATATACATATATATATATTCACATACATTTAGCATCAACATTGTCGCATTCACTTGATTTTTCCATTGTATAGATTCGTTTTATGGTAAATCAATATCAGACGAGAGCACTATACTGTTGAATGTGTATAGATACTTGAGAAAAACGGGTGAAGATTGAGGAAAAAAAAATACAAATAATGAGAGCATCGTGGAATCTTTTGAAACATGCGTGTTGATATTGTCATTTTATCCAAGCAGATTCGAAAAAATACAGACACTTTTATGAATGATTCAATATATAGCTCATCATTTTTATATTTTGTTTGGCTCTTCGGCACTTTTCTCCCATTCTGTTTTCAAACTGTGCTCCCTATTGAAAATGCCGCGGTAGTTCTCGTTTGCTACAGTACAAGCTGTATGAAGGAGATTCAATTTTATGGATAGAGTTCGCACGGCAGTGTTTCTTTGAAATAATAATTGCTCTGAGAAAAAGTGTTAATTTTCAATAGCTTCGTTCAATGTGTTGGAATATTTCGAAACATTCATTTTTCTTTAGTTTATACGTACGTAATACATATACAAATAAAATCGTGATAAAATTCGTATTCTTATCGCTGCATAATTTTCTCATCGCCACATTCCCTATTTATGGATCCACGCATATTTCTCTGTCTTGATACATTTACTGATAGTCGTATTCGTTTTATTTATTTTTCCCCAGTCAAACCATTCAGTTCTCCCTATTTTTCGCTACATGGCCACGTTGAGATATTTTCCGAATTAGAATTGCTATTTAGATTGATTCGTCAGAATAAATAGACAAGGATAATGAAATTTCCTTAGAAAGTTTAATTATTTTTGTTCGATTATTGTTATATTAATGACGCCAATTTTTTCTATAAAATACATATTGGTTTTTCATTTGCTCTTTTTTCTTTCTATTTTAGTATTTACTCACCGACCACAATTACCGGTATCAATATTTCAAATGCGAATGAATTGCACACCATTTTAATTATCGTGAATCCGATTGGGGTGCATTATACCGCCACAAAACAAACTGAACAAACTCAGTGTACTTCAAACATTTGCATAACCTTCCAATCATTCCTGTTTTAATTATCTCACTATCCAATAAACAATGCCAACTTTTCTTGCAGATTAATGCTCACATACCTCTTAGCTGATATACAAATAAACTTTGTAATACGATTCAACTACGTCTATAACACTATTAATTGAATCCAGAGAATAATAATTATTAACCTCGCCCAATGTTCACTGCATCGATGTATTATTCCAACTTTATTCACTCTTCTACAACTGAAGTATCTTCAATCGCAGCTGATAAGTGAGACTGTCCAGAGCTTCATGGTATGATTCAAATGTCCGCGAAACATATTTCATAAATTTTCTTAAATTGTCTGTTATAAATTCATTCAATAATATGTACATTACATACGAGAAATTTATGTTCTTCATCCAACTCCGAACGGTTCAGAATTTAATAAAGTTTTATGATGTAGAGATAAAAGAAAGATATCTTTTTACAACTTGGAATAGAATTAATTCATCAACTTAGCATCATTGTCTTTTTGTTTAATTCTTTATTTTCTCTTGGCCGTTGCAATCCTCACAATCCTAATTAATACGAAATGCTTTTTACAATGTTTGAAAAATTATGTGAGATTCCATAGATAAGATTCTAATACTATTAATTATACGTCACTCGCTTCCTCTATTCATTCGACGAGTAACTATCCCGTAATCCTTCGCTGACTGTTCATAGTTTTAATTGAAATCTGTTTTAAATTGTAAATGCGACCCGTAACTCTGTAATGTCATGATGACTGCAGGCTCTTCACCTTACACATTCTTTTTATCTTCCCTCTTCCACCCACATACTTTATTCATTTCTCTCTTTTTCGACCCACTGTTTTTATTCGAGTATAGGTATACGTGTATCGTGTGCATATATACTGAGCTGCATCTCGAGCATATCCTTCTAATTTCCATTCTCTAACTTCTCTCGTAGCCGCAGTCGCTACCCTCGTTAAAGTAATTCTGTTGAAAATAATAATAAAAAAAAACAAAATAAAAGATAGAAGAAAAAAAAATAATCTACTGAAAAATGTTCGCGCAGAAAATTTGTGGTCTCTTAATTTCTGCGACGAAAATGCATTTGCCAATGTTAAAGAATTCACCTTAAATATTTAATGCGTCTCAGTGATGTACCGCGCAGTTGTGGAATAAATTTAACTCAGAGACAGGAAAAATTCGCAGTGAGAACACAGAGGTCACAATTCTTTCCTTTGTTTTTGCTATGAAGTATTGAGACATTTCGAAGAAAATATTTCCGGATAATACAGGTTAAATAGTGAAACGCAATTTTCCTCCCCCACTTTTCCGTTACTCCGCGGTTTTGAAAAACTGAAGAGTTTGTAGAACTCATTTCAATGCGGTTGTCGACGCATATTTTTAATCTTTTGTTTACTCTTTCTATCCAACTAACGACGTGAGAGAATGTTGGGGGATTAGAGAAACTGTGCTGCGTAGCTGGACTGGTGAAGATGAAATTAGTCGGTTAACCCGAGACGCTATGGCTCGCTTGGCAACAGACCGCTCACGTAATGAACGCCTCGGAAAATAGCACATTTCTTCACCGCTCCTGACGTATCTTTGTTTACAACCAAAACACAAATGTATGAAACTGCATTGAATAAAACGTTTTCAATGTGGTTGAATATGATACTTTCGTACAGTGAAGTTACAAATTCTAAATATCCCACAAGTATTTATGCAAATATAAACGTTGATATATAATAGCGTTTGTAACTGTGTTTCATTGAGTTTCGTGGTGACTCCAAAATGTTTGAATTTAAATATCAAACTATAACAATGAGGAATACAATACGCTAGAATTTCGACCGACGGATGATATAATTCATGGGAACGCTTACAGAGCATAAATGTATTTTTATGGACTGAATTACATGGAGTGAGATAGGATTTCATTCCCTGTAAGTCAAAATGTATTTAGTGAACTCACATTAACAAAGTTTAAAATCACGTTGTGTGTCGAGTGTGACACGAAAAGTAAACGAAACTCTTTCGCTGTTAATTTTCACGATGAGGAAAAGTTTTGGTAGGTGAAGTTAATTTTGGTGAAAGATCAGGTCAAAGTGGCAGCGGCCGTGACGACGATCGTTTTTGAACATGAGAAATTTATCTACTCAAACTTCAAGTCAAGTCGTTTGAACATCAATCAAAATTTTCTCCATCACTTTATCTATACTATACGTCTACATCAACTTACTCCGTACCGAATTTATTAAGAAGACTGGGATAGTTCGGGAGGAAACATTGAGATGAAATTCGGAAGTGCATGTCATTTGTTTTATCTATACATTTTTTCCTATACTCGTTATCATCACTTATATTGAATATTTGATATTCGAGAAAAACGTACCGATCAATGTGTCATCATCGTGTTATTCTCTTCCCAATAAAGGTGTGAATTAATAAAAATATCGTAAGCAAAAATCACCTTGCATCGAATAATTTATTTTTCATTTCCATCGTCACGAAGACATTTAAAAAAGTACAGATAGCTTCAGCCTTTTTTATTTTCTCCCTCAATGCATATTTCCTTTTTTTTTTTGCGTTGCAATAAATTCAACTGACGTCGTAAAAATTACCAGAACTTATATCACCGTCCGTGTGCGCTCTGGAAAAAGTTTGTCGCCGGAAGGCATACCATACAATCTTTCTACCCTCTCGATATTCTCTTTGGCCATTCGCCATTTGAAATATACATATGTATATATCCGGGTTTTATGATCGTGCTTGAAATTCTCATTGCATTCAGTTGGGTGCCTAATGCGGTGTAAGTGCAATAGTAAACCCTTTTTAATTGCATTCTCACGATTTTACGATACCATATGTATATGAAGACGAATATAAGTCAGTGAGGAGTTATGAAAGATGACTACTGTACCAAGTTTATAACTATTGATAGACGCTAAGAAATTGTGTACATGCTATTGATGTTTCAACTTTTATATACTCTATCAATTCGATTCAAATACAATACCCGGTTCAATTTTCATCCGAGTATTCATTTAAATTCATTTAAGTTTGCTATATCAAGTTCGTCATTTCACCCTGTAACTATCCTACTTGAGCTCCAATCCTACCATCAAAAAAAAATTTAATACTTTCCGGTATCACCTTCATTGATGGAGAGTTCCAAATGAAGATTCATCTTTAAGTAAAAAGCAAAGAAATTTATGTCTGAATTATATCTGAAACTAGTATTTTCTTATTCAAATCCTCAATAGTATATTTCCATACAAGGTAAAATGTATTCATTGAATTTGCATTAAACTACATATGTCAGATATTGTGTCGATCAAATTGCGTAACTAATATGTATCACTCATTCATATCAGATATTAGTTACAGGAGTGAAATAGAAATCAAATTATGTCAATATTCCTAGTAAACCTATTGAATATCTACTCTGTATGTAATTGGATATGATGCACAATATAGTATGCAAAATTAGAAGGAAAAATACAAATATGACATGAAACTGATGTATGTTCAATATTTCAGTATCATGATCCCAGCAACATCATCGATATACTGCACCGAAGCGTCAAATAATCGCGAAACCAGAACAATAATTCACGATCTCGCATATTGATAGAATCGACACCCATATACAGAATCGGAATTTAGAGACGATCAATTTGATTTGATAAATGTGTCCACGTGATTAAATTCACGATTCAGTATTTTTCTATAACTCTAAAAATACTATCTATGATTGTCACTATATTGTCATCGTAATTGATAATCACATTGAACATTCAAACCATGATTTACTATCTATCAGTTTGATAATTTATTGCTGTGAGATAAGGATTTCAATTGAATGGCTGAAACATAATCGCTTTATAATTCCACAGCCGACCGTAGAGTGTATAGCATTTGATAAAATTTATGGAAAATATTGGTAGACACATGTTACTGATTATCGCGGTTGAGCCAGCCGATATTTATTTGCAAGACGGTATAAATGCGTACAGCGGATAATCAAGAAGAATGTCCCTTGGAAGAGATATTCCACAAGCGCACCGTGATTCGCTTTCTCTGAATTGATGGCCTGAGATTTAATCTATCCTCGTTTGCACTTCGGTGCCTCGCACTACACACGCTTTATACGTCTTGTTTATGGTGTCATTTATTATACAGTGTCGGGCGACAATTATTCACGAGGAGTGGCTGACACTCCACATCAGTAATACTGTTTGTTGGGTTGTATAGAAAATTTGTGGCGATTATGAGTTTATTTTTTTTTCATTCTTCTTCACATCCATTTTTGTTTTTTTTCCGTTTGTAGTCTCTATACAGTTGAGTTTATCCACTTGGGTGCGATCAATGAATGGAGCTGTTGTATAAACGTGTTTTTTTTTTCATCATATAGGAAAAATAGTTGAAAAATTCCTAATCATGAGCAACTCCATAGCTAGTATAATATTTGCAAGGGATACATGGAATTTATTGTATTTTTAGAGCACAAGTAGAACATTTTGCTCACAATATAACGGGCAATAGTTTATACCAGGTGTTGCATGGCTTGTTATCGTATATTTGCAAGAATTTCCGTGACATTTAACTATTTACCATTGCAATAATATTTCAGCGTTGACCTCAAGTGAACTACGAAAAAACTGAATTACATATAAGTGTTTTTCAGGGAATTGAACTTTTGTAGCATGAATAATCGAAGAAGAGCAAAATTGATACGACTAATTCTATTGTGAAGATACAAATCTCCAAAAATATGGTTGTGATTGAATTCAGTTTGGATGTCTTTTATTCATGTTCAATTGATGCAATGTCGAAAACTATTTTCGTTCTTATTCTCTATTGCGACAAATGTCTGCGTTACTATTTGCATATTCGTCGATAATTGAGGTAATGAATTTATGCGTAACATTAATGTACATAGAGCAATTGCACGACTGCGCATTAATGTTATGACTCTGTATATTTAGCTTTCATGAACATTGTCAGATATTAATTAATTTTTGGAATTCATTGTCGTGCCCACCACACTCATTAAATTCCAGCTTTATGAAACCGCAAATTATGTTAAAAAATGATTTTTTATTGGTATGTAGTTACAATACAATTTCGAAATGAATATTTATCCGAAATTCTATTGAATCTTTTGACATAGTATTCTTTAGCCCTCTGCATTCTCATACTTCAATTTCATATGAAAACTGTCTAATCGAGACCAATTGCTTAGATGTGTCATATGACAAATATAATGGGAACTTCTCAAAATCTATATATTTGACTGTTTCTGAATAATTTAAATTAAAACAAATACCAAACCGGCTTCATATATTCTCTAAATGTATTTGCTAATGTGAAATTGTCCCCACATGGATTATCTCAATATTAATTACAATTTCGTTGATGGTGTCATTCCGGCAATAAACTCTGTCAGTTCATTCAATGAAGAAGACCAGTTTTTGCACACTCATTCACTTATACACACATGGGCAAATTTACTGTATTCCAATTGGCCAATCGTCTTTCGTTCACGTTGCGGCAATGACGCCGCATTGTCACTCAAATGGATACGCTAAAGCAATTGGTTGAACATCCACTCTCTAGAAAGGATTCGTGTAGTGGTCGCATTGTCATGGAAATGGGGGCCATAACATACATATATTATACCAAGATAGAAGAGACGGGCTCGTGTATTGATGAATGTAAAATCTATCAGACAAGGAATTCAATGAGACGAATGAGCGTTCATCAGGGTCGTATTTTTTCCTATCTTCTTTTCTATTCATAAAAAATGAAAATGAATTTGTCCATACAATTGGTCCAACAATGAATTTACTCCTCGATAAGTTGAGTTTGGGAGGATGGAATTTTTACATATCGTACGTTGAGTTTCAATGATACCTTGATCGATTTTCCTGCATCGTTCAATAATTTATAAATGACAAAGATGGATTTCTGTGCCAATTAGGACATCTAGGACGGAGTGGTTATAAAACATGACTCGTTAAGCAAAAAATATTAAGTTCTATCTTCATTGGAGCGACGCCAATGTTTCAATGCATATCTGTGCACTCGAAACTTATATCTCTCATTCCTTTCACGTTTCATCTTTTCAAATAATTTCAAACCCTCTGTTTTTTTCTCACCCTTTTCTCTTCATTGACTGCTGTAGCATCATAATTTTCATTCGCTTCTACATTTCATATATAGATGTAAATGGTGTAATAATTATATTAACATTCAATTTTTATCTTCCATTTATCCACAAAGACATCCTCGTAAGAAGTTGGCACTATCTACAGTAAACAACAAAATGAAATAATTTTACAATGACAAGAAAATGGTGTTTACACAGAATAAGACATGCGAAAAACTTGCGCGTGAAAAAAAGCACTTTCACTCGTGCACAAAACCTATACTACTAAAATTCATACACCATTTTCTTGGATCTTTGGCTCCATGATTTTCCTGGTCGCGTTTCATTCAGATATTTCACTACAGTAGAGTGTAACCAATGGCCTGTTACACCAACACGTTCTGAATATAAAACATCTATCAGCTCTCCGAAGACTTGTCGTACCATACTTTTATGTACGGAGAGGGACAGATAGAATATCATGTAAATTTCATTCATTCAGTGAGAAGAATATACATTTAAGGATTTTTATGGCAAAAGAATAAAAAATATAAAATAAATTTCGAATAATATTCACCATGCCAAAATTTCTTTAGACAAAGTCTTTCATTTACCAATGAACTCCTCATTACGACATTTGTTGGGACACTGCTCATTTTCAGTACAAGTGTCAACTATAAAACAACACTATTCTGCCAAGAGTTTCTTAGACAGTTGTACTTGACTAATTGATTTACAGACTATTGTGATGTGCCATTGGCAAGAGTCACTTATAACAGTAAAGACATAGTTTCGTAAGTTTTGTTTGGAATATCCTGTGTTACACAATGGATATACAGCTCTCTGTGGCACCTTTTTACAGTGAAGCTTAACCGCTCAACAAAACAAACTCGCAAATTCGTTTTCTAATAATCCATGATTCGTAGATGCTACAAAATAATCTCTCCTGTTACGATAATACTCTACCTTTCATGAGTTTGGCATGACATTGTACTAGTACATCGCATTTTCATTGATCCTCTGGAAATTCCAAGGGCAAAATAAAAAATGAGTGCAAGCGTGCTCATATGTTAACAACGGATACACCACAATAGACAGATTCAATGACAGTTACATTAAAGAGTAATCCAATCTTCCACAAAATTATACTCAGCAAAGGGCAAGTATTTCGAAATCAACATTTGATGTCATAAATTTCCCATTTTTATATTTGAATAATTTCTTCATACATGAATTCCAATGTCAATAATAAATGAAATTTCGGATAACCTTCATGATTAATTAGAAATATCGTTGTTCTACAATAATAGAATGTGATATCGAAGAAGCTGACATGATCTTTTATAAAAGATAAATGGTATAAGAACCTTGTCTCCGGACATAATAGTCGGAAAAGTGGTGATTCTGCCGGAAAGACCCAACGAGCTATTTAAAAGTTTGAGGCAAAATTTTCCCTGTCGTTCGACCCTCGCTGTCGCATCAACATTCCAAACGAGATTCTTCATCACATCGTTATTATACATAATAGCATGATAAGACTGGAATTAGAGAAGACGGTTTATGCTTGTCAAACTCCAAATAAGATATCAGTATTTAATAGCTTATATTGCAACTTATAATTGTTCTAAAAAGCAATACACTACTTCTCTCAATAATTGAATTGAGTTGAATCAGGATTAATGGATTATTGTATACGCAAACCATTAACACGAATAAACACACAACCTCACACAAACCACATACAATAGTGGTTTCGCGCATAATGTATACTTCTTCGAGGGCAACAAACTCATTCACGAATTGCTCGCCCCTATTCCACACCCTCGAGAGTTCACCCTCCAGCCATTCACCGTCTCATACTATATTCTCCCCTTAACAGACTCGTCTCCATGTTGGTAGCTTGGTAAAAGTGGAAAACACACATTGATAGATATATAGAAATTGCGGCCGCATGCATGAGATATTTTTCAAGCATCTGGAATACATTGAAGCCAATGAAAATGGGCATGCAATTCAATGTTTGCATGATGTATTCAAGATAACATAAATAGATAAATGAATGGATATAGTGGTTTCAAACATTAAAATGTGTACATAGTAGCGAGTGATTATGGTGAATAGGAATGCAACAACCAAATTTATACATATGTCTATTTACTCGAATTTGTGTGTGGATGGATCACAAAAATATAAAATATTCTTGGGATAACAAACGAATATGATTTAAACTGTTTTAATAGATCATGTGAAACGGTGTTTGTTATAAATACAAATAATTATTAGGAGTTTAATTAGCAATCATGTCCGAGTACACAAATCAAATGAGATAACAGAAGCCTAATGGCTACACTTCTGAACAAGTTTTCCCAAGTAATTTTATGGAAAATAACGTACGATAACGACTCTACGTCATCTACACAATAGTTGGCTACTAGCCAGATCTGTTTCCTCCAGTGAATAGACAAATTTCTGAGCTTTGGTTATATTTATATATATAGTATATATGTATAAGCATCATGGTATACTTTTCCATGTGGAATCAAAATGTTTTATTCTCGGCGCCATGCCAACGGAGTTAGAAAAACCTTGGTCGAAAATGGATGCAAGACATTTCACTGTATATGGAATGCATATATATTCACTCTTCTTCTATGAATATGTCAAATAAACATTCTTCGATGCATATTTAAATCTATTTTTCTATTCAACAAATTGTTATTCATGGACAGATAATGGGATTTTTTCCACACCAGCCGTAGTAGATGCTTGAATGCGGATTCGGATTCATGCATCGACCATTATACACATATTATACTATGTTCAATCAGATATTCTCGGCAAAGTGTTGGAAGTGTTTGTGATTGTGCGGTGCTACTACATAATCATCGTTGCATGAGTACTTACAGCTGGATTACAAATTTTTTCAATTGTTCTGAATTTATATTACGTTCTGGAATATTTTGGTGGAAAGATACATTTCAACGTAATTGTCTATTGATGCAAAGAAAAGACGACGTGAAAATGAACAGCGTTGACAAAATGTTGACAAAAAATAAATGAAACAATTCAGTGATTTAAAATTGCTAACTGTACATGAATTTTATGAAATTTCTAAATTTCATTAAGTAAGTTAATTTTTTTTTAGCCGTTCTAATTTAAATTGGTTTAGTTTGTTGTAAATAGTTGATCACGCCACTGGTTTAATACTCTCATTGTTCGCTGTATGTTGAACATGTTTTGCAAGCCGAGTTAGAATAATTCAGGTGATTAAGTATGTGACATAGTTTCAAGGCGTCACCTACGTAAGAGAAACAAGTTGAAATTTGTGTGATAGAAGCTTTCGCAGAAGTTTCAGATTCTTCGACAATGTTCAATTAATCTATGATTAACCTTGAGCGGTCTACAAAGAAATGCGATTATAGTGATGGCTAGTGCCCAAATGATACGTTGATAATAAGTAAGATTAGAATATAAAAAGTGGCACTATTTTGAAAGAGAAATATTTTAGTGTTGTCCCGAGGTTTAAATTAAAATAAAGTTCATGTCAAAACTTCCAAGACATTTTATTGGACAGCAAATTGTATAACAGAATAAGTGTGACGCAGATAAAATAATATCCATCCCAACTGCTATCGGTTCCATCAATATATTCGCACAATTGCATCAACGACAACAGAAGTTTTATTCAAAGTATGCTGGAGCGATTTTATAAAGCACACTGTACTTACCTGCCAATATAAATGTTTACTAAGTGGAGTTAAAAATTCGCCATAGATCCTACTATCGTATAGCTCTTTTATAAAATAGTTTCATAATTTGAAGCAATGCTGAAACGACGACACAAAAACTGAATAGCATACCCGCGTGCTTGTGCATAGTTTCAACGAACTCTGGTAGCAGACACGATGAACGACAAAAATATTTCACAGCACGAAGACTACCGTTGCATTTTCTATGATACATGAATCGAATCAATTACAACATATATTTCACATTCATGACGAAATTATGGGGAAAATAATAAGGCGGGCAATGAGCTCATCAGATTGCTGAAAATAAGGGCAAAGTCTCAAGTACTCGTGGGCTCGCGTAAAATTAGTGTCGTAGATTACAATGTTTGAGTAGATACGCGCGTAACTATATATATATATATATATAACCCTCGAGCAATTCCATGAGAACGACGGCAATCACTGCAAGTTCTCGGTTATCCCTGCAACAGTCGCACATCCTTCCGGCTTGTTCAACTAAGATGAGAAGGGTAGAAGGGAGGACAGTGAGTATGAGAAGAGGGCAAGAATTGGCCGACAATTCCCATACCAAGCGCATGTACAAATGACCTCGTTTATACAAGTGCTGGTGCCGAGCTCGTCTAGATGTGACATCTTTCCTGGTTTGGGCAACATCTTTCATTATCTTTTTGTTTTGGCACTTCATGTCTTACCGCTTTTTTTTAATTAACCACTGAATCATCACTGAGATCGGGCGTCGGAATAATTCCAAATTAATCAAATATAAAAAAATGCTGTTCGTACTGTTGTATGAACTGTAGGGTGTGAATTTGGGTGCCACAATAATGTAAATGTACTAAAACCGTTGCTGCCTTAAACATCTTGCCCAAAGTTTTAAGAGAGCATCTCAAAGTTAGCCGGTGAATATCTTAAACTCGCCCTCATGTTCTCTTTATTCTTCGACCGTATTCGAACAACAAACACCCTTCTTTTTCCCACCGATGACGTGGCCGACGAAGAAAAAAAAAATATAAAAACACACTAACGACCTAGTTTGTCATGTCAATACTACTCGTCAACCGATATTCCATTACGTCGTTCATTTTTATGCAGTCTATAGAATTTTTATACAGCTTGTGTTCTCAGCTAATACTTTTTTTTTATTTAAACAATGCAATACAGTATATTTGCATGAAGAGATTGTGTTAGACTCTGAGGATGCGTTATGTACTGTGCACAGTATATATGGATGAAACCATTTTATGATTATACTGCTCTCTATACAGTGCCAGCTCATATCTCGTTCAATGGTGTCGCCGTTGATGGGAATAAATCCCACACAACGTTCGCCCCGCGGCAACACCCATCGCTTTTCCTATTTTTTTATTCCTCTTTGCCCGCTTTTTTTACTCCACATTTTTTTCCCCTCTTTTTTCCTGCCACTTTCTTCTTTCACGTTTTTCATCTCTCTCCATATTTTCGGCTCTCTGAACATCCGTATAGCCACACTGCACAGAGCCGTGTCAACAGAAGGCGATAAAACCTTTGGAGTAGATAACTCTGAAGTTCTGAAGAATTTTCCGACACGGTAACATTACAAGCTCTGATCATCAAAACTTTCGTCCTAAATAATCATCATGACCATTTAACAAATTCATGATTTTTTGAAGTTGTCATGGACATATACAATATACAATGATCGTGCAACATATGTATTTATGAAAAAATGGAACGTACAAAATCCTTGTTCCTCATTATATTCAAAAGATAAATCTGGCACTTTTCTATAAATGACTGTTCCACTCTTTTAGGCAGCCGTTATATGAGCGAACAAAATTATGAGAAAAATTATCCTCGATTGTCTGAATCCTGATGAATGCAGTAGCAATTGTTATAGTCGCGAATGATGAACTCGATGAAATGTACGAAGAACTTGAAAGAAGAAATTGCACAAATCTTTTATTGTTTATTCCTTGCATAAATTGACTGGCAATAAACCAACGCAGAATTAATCTACTTGCAAAACAGTATTATGATTGACTTGATGGGGTTATTAAAGTATTAATGAGATAGTTGTATAGATGTATATACATGAACATGTATAAACGAGTGCATTTGCAAGGTGAATAGAAATGGGGTCACGTCATAGTGCTGACTAGTGGTTGGCCTGCATGCCCACTTTTTCTTGCTAATACATGTACATGCATGGGTATGTACGCATATACATATGTACATGCGAAAAATCGTCTGACATTTATGGCATCACGAGCAATAGAAAAGAGCTCCATACGTCAATGCCTCCGTTGCCTGACTACGTGCCAGTAGAATCTCGATCACGCCCAACAACATTTATCCTTCGTATTTGAAGTGATTTTCATGTTCTATACATTGGAACTGCGCAATATTGAACGCAATGAGATACAATTTCTATGGCTCTCTAATGCTTCGGTATGAGGAGGTAATAATTCAAATCAATCGATGGTTTTTTTTTTATTTCATTCAACACATGCTTCTTCTGCACCAATAGTTATCGATCAACCACAAATTGGTTTTGAAATTCAAATCATTGAAGAGTTTCAGGGTAGATTCAGATCAATCGGAATTATTGTTGTCCAGTCGCAGTAGCTGACAAGTCAGTGGTAAAAGCTTCAATAGACATTCCGAGAAGAATTTACCCAAGGACAAAATTGATGAAATATTTATTCATCTACCTTTGCAAATAGTTACAATTTTGATTCCTATTTCCTTATCAATTCGATGACAATAGTCACCACTGAGTCGTTTCAAAATTCGTCGTCCTCAATTGATTACTGAGACTTTAGGGATCCACAAATTTTCATCCCTTTTTTTTCTTATTGAATATAGTCGCTCAGAAATTTTTATTATTCAGTTCGCAATATTCGAATGAATCCACAAATAGATTGAATGAAACTCATGAGATGCATGATGCAAAGAATGGTGAAGAAATATATAAACAATGAATTTTCATATCGAAATTATTTGCGTAAAAATAAAACTGATTTGAATATTTGATCAAAAGCACGGACAATTTTTTTTTCGCTCATTCTGTTGCATCCATTTCAGAATTTACCAACCATATGAGGGAATGATCTGGAATTGGGCACACTCACGTTGACCAATCCACGAAATTCATTTCCAGTGGGTCTTTTTACAGTCCACATTCTCTCACACTCTCACTTCCTCTCTTTATCCTATTACATATCCCTTTGCGTTTTGCCTCATACGCCCCGATTCGAATATTCGTATTCGGAACTTGTAACACGCGATTTTTTTTCATTGTTTGTTTATTCATTATTATAGTTATTATTATTGTCTCCTCTCTTCCATTTTTTATTTTTTTGCACTTTGTATAGGGTCAGGTAATTAATAATGAAATGCCAGATAGACGTGCTGGTGCATATTTGTTCGGAATACAATAGAAATAAAAATAATCGCAGATCTATTGTGCATATGTTTGGACACACACACTAATTCTCATCCACAAGCGTGGTCATTCCCATTCTTGTTGTCTCGAATCTATCCATTTTAACAAGAACTTTTCATTTCGTTGCAGTGTAACTATCTGCAATGAAAGCATCATCACTGAACGCAATCAAATCTTCTCGATGTTACGTGAATTTGAATTGTATAAATGAAAATAAATAAATGCACTACAGCATTTTATGCTTCAGTTACGTTGCAGTGAGTATCATGTTACAGATGAAAGTTTTGAAAAACAATATCAAATTCCACTTCATATATGTGGGAATTAATAAGTAAATCATTGAAAATGCAATTCGTCAGGGAACACAATGTCAGGATTTTATTTCGTGGCGTTGCATGTTGTGTGGTAAATTCTGTTTTTGTCTCTTCCCACTTTCGAAGAGAGAGAAAGAAATAAAGAGATGTAGTTAATGATTGAAATAAACATAAAATCTTCGTTTGTGAATATTTCGCAATGAGGGAGGATTTCGCAGGGAAAGAAAAAAATTTGGCCATGTATATATACAGGCTTTCAACTTTGTGGTAGTATGGTTGGAAGAAAAGTTTTTGCAGCATTCTGGAAGCTATTCAGGCGAAGGTAACTTCTGCGTGACGTTATATCCGGCAACAGTCATATCTGCAATTGGATTTGAAGAACTTTTCTCAATGATTTTTACCTAGCGATCATAAAATACTTCAATTCATGTTGCATTGTACTTTTCTTATCATAATTGAATTTCTCAAATGTCTATATTCGAGATTAGTGAACATTTTTTTCATATAAAATTCCATTATTTCCCTTCAAGGTTCTTTTCTCCATTCTCTTTGTTTTCCTCGCTGAATAAACTCACCACTTGGAATGGGGAGAAAAAATGAAATTTCTACTAATTTTGTGCAGATCAGTTTAATAGATTTTTTTAATTTAAAAATGTTGAACTTACTTCTATGATATTTAAGTGCTGATACCAACTTTTGCATAGCCGCAATATTTTCATGAAAGAACAAATAGAATGAATTTTATATGCAATCATAGAGAATAAATTTATTATTTTTCGCTAGTACAGCAATACTACAGTACCATTAACTCGTACTGCACATGGGCGTAGCCAGTATAGTCAAAGCTTGGCAATTCGCCAAATCGTTTCGGCGTTAGTTTCTACCGCGGTAATATTTCAATTCTCCGTTGCGCTTTGATCGTTTGCGATGAAAAGCTTTTTCTATGTACGCGCATATATATAAATTCTTTTGTAGATTTATTTTTTTTTCCATAGAAAATCTGAGCCGACCATAGCTACGTTTGTTAACTGTGGAAGTTAGTTTCGGATCTTCATTGATTTTCTAGTTGATTATTCCTACTGCTTATGCGTATCGTATTAGAGCCTGCATTAGACAGAATAATCATAAAAAATAGTAATATCTATAAAAATATTTACTGTTTTGTGTTATGAATATTACTTTGCTCTTATTTTTGATTGTGTAGTCCGAAAAGTATTCACTGTTGTAACAAATCATAGCACGACGTTCGCTCAAGGAATACGGGGAGAAAATCTGAATCAAGTTCAAACTATCTTAGTCAATACTTGGATAATGTTAAGGCCACTAAATGAATCATGTTCAAGATTACGGAATAGAAATTCACTGAAGCTTTATGATGGTGCATTGTGCTTGAGCATCGGTTAATTCAGTCTAAATTTGGCACAGCTTTTCTCCCATAATTTTGTTTTTCCAATCGTAGAAGGGATACTTGAAGAAAAAAAAAAGGTCAACTGTTTAGTGATCCAATATATACTAATATAGGATGGCGAAAAATTGATTCTTTCATACATATATATATGTATATATGATCTGACCTATATATTCAATTTCCTAACAACTTAATTGTTTTCGAAACGACGTCTAGCTACCATTTATATTAATTATACAAGACATTTGGCACCATTCAAAGTTGGATAGTGGTGACGATATGGCATGGCTACTACAAACGCTACTAACGATATGGCGATATTATAAAAATGATATTATCGTTGGTGAATGCCGTGCAAATTGCCAGTCACAATGGTTTTTTGTATATACATATGTATGTGTAACTACACTTTTAGCTCCGAATTAATCGCAATGTTCTTTTATGACTACTACTAACGAAGTAAAACTCCAATTAATGGGAGTCTAAGATTTTATCGTGGATCGTGGACACTTTTAATATTCATCACATAAACTGGAATGGAGAACACAGAAACAACAAATGCATATCAATAAATCGTATTATATTGTGAATTGATTTTAATTTTCCTTGTCCTACGCACTTTTTTTCTGCTTACGACAATAAAAAATAAGCTTCTGTAATATTTTGTCGAGGAGAATGAAACCACGTTCACGCCATTAGTCGGAGCATACAAGACTTCTTTCCAACTTTGCAAGCTCAGTAGCAGGAGAAAAAATACCTAGTGGAGAAAGATATTCTCGAAACGGGCAGCAATTATTGTTAGTGGTATATATCGGAGCGGTAGTAGAAGAGGGGAAGAAAAGAAAGGAAAAACAATGACTGTACAGTTTAGCAACGACCTATTATTTCGGAGAGTGTTCGTGAAAACGTAGAAACTATGTAAGAA
Source organism: Meteorus cinctellus (assembly GCA_030523045.1). Classification (NCBI taxonomy): domain Eukaryota; kingdom Metazoa; phylum Arthropoda; class Insecta; order Hymenoptera; family Braconidae; genus Meteorus; species Meteorus cinctellus. The sequence goes on along the minus strand of JAPYZF010000008.1, from coordinate 714,281 downwards.
AAAGCAAAGAATAGAACGATATATTACGAGCACGTGATACAAGCGTTGAATAGGGTAGAAATTTCGTTTCAATTGTGTATAAACTTGTCTTACTGCACCTTCACATTTCTCTCACCCACTCTTAAAAAATTCTAGATGTTTTCCAAAAGAATTTTTCTTGACGTCTACTGAAGTACTTTGTACCATTGCAACATAATCGTCTTTCAAGATTTTAACATCAAATAATGTGCGTCACAATACTGAAAAAGCAAGATTTGTATTCGCGAGAGTTTTCTGTGTGCCCTTATTGAAATATATTTATAGATGTGGATTTCATTCGTTGTTCGTTAAGTCCTCGACTATCTTACGCGACCTTTGGCGTAATTCCAAAGAAACTGGCATAGTTTACGATCTGCCATTGGAGGATAAAATGTGACACAGCGGGACCAACAAATGGCCGACTCTGTTGCGACTCTGGCACGGAAAAACGAACGAGCTGAGAGACGCACAGCGTGTATGTCCAATGACAGACGCTGGATAATAAGTCATGGGCCGACATATGTTCTACCGAAGGAAAGTAAAAAAAAAAATATGTGTGCGTATTTGGAAATATCTTACTTTTCATATACAATGCCACAATATATAAATGTCAGACAAATAAAATTGACGATCAGTCTTCGGCAATTATGAATGTTCTTTTTTTATTATATCATTTTATTACTTCTATGAATGGACCAATATTTTCTGGTCGCAAATTTTGCACCGGTTTTGTTAATAAAACAACGTTATCCGAATCATTCTGTATATACATTGATTATGCTTACTTTTACGCAGGGAAATGGCTGTGGTAGACATTTCATGTATTCTGAATTGGATTTGAAATTGCCTACTGAAGTGAAATAGTTGGATCAGTCATAATTGTGAGTAGTTTTGTCACAATTATTTTATTTGATACGGAGTAAGCCTATTTTTTCGATGAAATCTGGACTTGAATGACTGTTAAAGTGAGATAAGTGATGACAAGTAATTAAAATGAAACTTATGCTGAAAGCGATATGATCGTTGTGTCAAAAGACTATTAAACCAATTCGACTCAAAATATTCAAATGTTTTTGAGATATTCCTTCTTTTTCATGAACAAAGAAGTGATTACATTCATCTCAATTGTTACGGTAAAGAATAATTACAAACGGATCAAATTGCCTCAAACCACATATGCGATATTCAAATAGAGCGATGAAAAATTTAATTTGAATTTCTGCTGACAGTCGAAATTATTGAGTGAAGAGTTGGGGACCCAGGTCAATGTAGAAAATATGAAATGAATAGAAAAGCCTCTTGATGCGCAGTCAAAGGCCGGGAGTGCATGCACGAATATAGAATATATAGTGGAAGCAAGAGAATGAAATGACATGTATACATTGCAGATGAAAATTCATACTGTTCTGCAATGGTAAATATGAATGGAAGTCAGATTTATTTGCATACAATGGAGTAAAGTGAAGAAGAAGAAGAAGAAGAAGGAAGAAGAAAGATGACATTTATTTAAACTGTTTTTCCATCAAAATCAATGAATTTACATGAAATTGAAAGATATTAAAATTCATATACAGACATATTCATATTCGAGTTTTACCTAGTTTCATTGGAAGAATTGATGAATCTCATGGCCGATTAACAATCAGTGCAATTATCATCGAAAAATGATTGAAGTTGAGTGAAAAAAGTTTCAGTTTAAAAAATTATCTACCGATGTGAAAATTTGTTGTCTATATTCCATGATAAAATCCATGTCATAATAAGCAGATCAGGGAGATTCCGCTACAAATCGAATGTCCGATTCAAATACATATCATTATCTCAGTATTCATATTATGTTCCATGAAGACTTGTACAATGAGCAAGATCACTTTATTAGTGTCACAAGTCAATTTCAGTTGTGGCTGGCACGGCACAATGAAGAATGTAAAAGTGAACAGAATAATAAAGGACAGAAGCCATTTGGACAATGAACCGAATGGTGTAGGAAAATTGCAAACGACGAATGACTACGATGCAGAAAGTGGATTTCAATTTCCTTCACTTGGTGGCACTAGTGCGACGCCATGTGGCTGTAGGCCACAATATATTTGCGAAATGTAAAGGGATGAAATAGAAGCGCCTTCATTCTAGATAGGCTGAATATGGCAACAGAAGACAAGTGAAACATTCAAAGTAATTGGGTTGCTCGAATCAAACCATGAAACTTCTGCATATATGATGCCGCATTGTTACACGTGGCATCCTGACGAAGAATGAAAACTTTCACTATTATCAAGATAAGTACGAAGACGGAAAATTAAAAATACCTCCATATGGTAGGGGAAAATAGAATGAGAAGTGAAAATGCGAACGACAGTCGAAAATAAAATAAAGAAAAAGGCTGACAAACTGTATGTGAGTGGTGGTTTTGTACATGGATATAAGCACCGTTCGCACAGTCGATTGAATTCCATTTTGATTTGCCTGAAGTTTATAGAGCAATCATATTAATGTTCCAATTCCAGCACAAATGGTTTCCTATCATTTCAGCTAACTTTATACTAAAATTACATTTTTGCTGCAATGAATATAAATATTTTCGTAATTTATATTCACATGTAGGGAGAATGGCAGGAGATAGATATCCCTGGGGAAGTTGAGCGATTACAAATCGTCTTTTGCCATTTCTATTGTTACTGAGCTTCTATTTAAATATATATACATGACATAGACTAATTACGAATCGATAAAGAAATTGGAAATCCAGAGCATCCCAGTGGAAAAATGAATAATTACGTTTTTCATTAGTGGATTATTTTATTCTTTATATTATTAATTCATTCGATAAAATCTAGCGTATTCATACATACATATTTTGTAAAAAAAAAAAAAAATTCATTACTCACCTGAATAATAATGAATTTATATGTGAATTTTCAAGATTGTCCATAAGATTGAACAATAAAAGATTCAATTTCAATAATTTCATATGCAGCGTAGTCTCGAAACTTCAATATCTAATTTGAGTTTCAAATTCAATTTCATCTCATAAATCTGACGCGAATATTTTTAACAGAAAATTTGAGTGAATACTGTACGACAAATTTTTCTAAAATTCAATAGAAACTACTTGTGAGTACTTGCTGAGCCGACGTTGAAGAAAATCTTGATTCTAGTGATGAAATAGCCGAAAAGAATTCTTCAATTTTACAGACGAAATATAACATTGCACTCATAAAATTCTACACATATACAAAAAAAAACTCTGATAAAGCACATAAAAACAGTAGATTGATGATTTCTTCCTCCAGTATCTATTAATTCTCCGGAAAAAAGATGAAAGATGACATTCTGTGTGAAAACTCTGTCCCATGCACATACAAACCACCCCTGAATTCATATTTCACACGAATAACACTGAAATAATCCCATACTTTACGTAATAATTCATAATTATCCATTGAATATATTTACAACCATAAATATATGCAGCCATTTCATTATATTTATATTAATTCCATGTCACATCAGAGAACATTGCAGCCACGGGTATTGTCAGTGTAGACAGGTACGTGATCGATTGCTAAGCGCCACGCTCATTAATTCATATGCGTGCATTGAAAACTCAGTCTAATCACACTAACGCGAGCGATGCATTCAGCCATTGAATGTTGCATTAATGTCAAGCTCCATATAATGCATTGTCTTCTATTGAATGTAATGTATTAATGTAAAACGTCCTTACAGCATACTATATGAGTAGATGCGATGGCAAGACATAAAATAAATATAAACCAAACTTGATATCTGTATGTTCACTTGGTTGCTTGCGAAAATTATAACCGCACTGTGCTTTCGTTGGATCTGCACCTAATTACTTAGCTTGACTGTACCATATCTGCATTGGTGCAATACTATGTTGTCCCGTGACAGAAGGCGCTGTAATAAATCTTAGGGTACATATAGTGCAGTTAAGGTGGTAACGGTAAGGTGGGCAAAGACGTAAACTCACCGTCTCTACACGACAACAACGCCCGTCCGAGGCTAAGTTGTGGTTGAAAGTTAAACACTAGTCTGTCCGAGAGTAATTAATATGTTTGTATATTGTGGGAAAATACATAAACACAATTTGAATTTCTAATCTATGGGAAATGTAGACAAATCCAGAATCAATGATAAATGATGATGGTACTTTTTGTTGGCAGTTGGTGATTTATTTGACAATTATTTTTTAGAAGCAATATCCGCGACGAATATGTTACTGTGAAGAAAAGAAATGAAGAAGTGGCGCAGTGAATTGAAAATATTATGATTGAAAGGATTGTGCTGTATGTTGAAACCTCGTTTCAGTTTGTATTACATATTTCTACTTTTCAAGTGCTGAAATGTGGTGACAATGCATTTGAAGTGTCTTGTCAGTCACGTCAGTCAAAGTTGAAGTGATGACTGAAATTACTTTTAAGATTAATTGTTGTGACGTTAGAAATAGAAATTCCGAACTTCCCCAACTTCAATATTTTTTTCTTTAGTTCATACTAACAGTATTGATGTATACGTATTTTTATTCCTTATCAAGTAAGTCATGTATTTTAAAAGTACAATTCTGTTACGTTATTCCGAAAATTTTCTTCTATTGTGTGCGCTTTCTCTTCATCCTCAAACTTTGGATTCATTCTCTTCTCTTCAACATGACTCCTTGGAAATATTATTAAAGTCTCGTTCTAGATATATCACGAACATCAATGACTTCGGAAATAGCAATGAAAGGGTCATGAGTATCCACATGGCAGATAATATCAACTATCAACGCTTACATCTTGCACAGACGAATTGCAGTCGGGCCACTTATGAACGATGAAATTCAAATTGATGCAATGACAATTTGTCCAACAACGAGAGTAAACGGGTCATGCATCTTACTATTCACATGGGAATATATAGTGACGGTTGTGGGAGGATATACTGGGAGAGAAGCTATATGCAAGTATGTTCTCGATACATCCCCTAGAGTGTCGTCAGAGCTGCCTACCGAGCACAGAGCTCACCTAGGTCCTATATGTGGAGTGCCCCCGGTGACGTCAAATCCTGATTGTATCTCGATGTGATATGTTATGCAGAAATAGGTGGATGAACTTACGGCTCCCCTTATTCGCCCCCGGTCTCTCGTCCTGTGTCTCTCACTCCCAATTCACTGTCTCCCTCTCCTGTATATCTTGTGGGTAGCGCCCATACCCGAACGCGTCTGGATGTTTTGATTGAGAATGTCTTCCATGGATGCTTCGTGTTATAAAAATATTCGCTCAGATCATGAGATTATGCGTCTGATGAAAGAGCCGTTGGAAACTAAATTGATATACTAAACACTTCATCAATGGTAAAAGCATTACTAAATTATGTTTTGCTGTGAAAACTTAATTAATTTGATATTTTTGGGGTTTTGAAGTTGGAATAAGAATGGAATGAAAGTGAAGGCAAGAATGAGACTTGAAAGTTTCTTCAAACATTTTTCAAGTATGAAACCTCTAACGCATTGTATATATAGACAGAGAAATCTCCTTCAACTTCGCTACTCTCATTGTTTGTTACTCCTGAAAGTGCTTCATTCACTCGTCTTTCTCTTATTCTTTTTGGTCTCTACATTCCTTCTCTTACTAGTCTTTCATTCTTCTCCGCATGCTTTCAGTGACACGCCATAGTATAAAGTCGTCACCAAGTGGGCGTGCGACTCTGTATGCGAAGTTTCCGTGAAAATTCGCTTTTTTCAGAGTGATTAAGATTCCCTCTTCGGCGCAACCGCCGAGAAAAAAAAAACATAAATAAAAAATAATGACACAAGAAATATTGAGGAAAAATGTCGAGGTCAGTCCACTCATCTTTCTTTTATCAAAAAAAAATAAATAAATAAATAAAAGGAGTCATTTGTCAAATGGGAAAATGCAACAGATAAAACATACAGTATATCATGATGGAAATTTTTCATATCAAATGAAATTATGGGATCGAGTCCAATTAATTCTCAGTTCCATTATTGAATGAATTATTTCACCGTATCGTCGAATGCCGTTCGTGATGGGCTGTTATATATATTGACTATCAGGACTTTTAATGAAAAAATAATATACTGTGATAAATGTCGAACGAATTGATATAATAACGTAGTGAAATGACTTGCACTTGAAATCGAAATTGAAATTCCATAAAACGATATGCTTCTTAAATATACCTTCTTCGTGATGGTATTTCAATAACCTGCCGGGGCGATCGTGAGGGCACCCCAACAATATATACATATTCGACGACGGAATATACCGTCACCGTACATTCATTCGCAATACATATTTATTGGAGAATCATTTTCCTCCTTCATTATTTCCGTCTGAACTCTCCAACATTCCGCTGAATATTAATCTTATATGAAAATAGAAACGAAGAAGCCTGGTGCAATACTGACTCATTACCGTTTCTGTTCTTCCCCAACCTCCTGAGATTAGCAAAAAACTAATTTTTACTCGCATAATTATGTCAGTTGTTGATACCATTCTTTCAATGATTATAACTTCTATTGTACTTCACATCGCCTTTTTTTTCGTGGATGATAATATTTTCTGTCAAACACACATGAATAAACGAAATATTTCCAGTCCACTTCCTATCGTCCTTCATCCTATGTGTAATAAATCATCCACATTCCTTTTCTTTTTCCTTTTTTTTTTCTCAGTACACCGGTTTCATGTATTACTGAATAATCCATTGTCTGCTCTCATCAGGTATTTAATATCGCTGAGCATCAGATATGTGTACATGATATTTTTATGCCTGTATATATATATATATATTTTTACGTATACGTGTAACCAACGTGTGCATTCTTGAGCTTATGCCGGCTCATATTGGGCATGTGAAAATATATAGAAGAAAACTGGGTTAATAAAGGATACCTGAACATAATGGGTCATTCAGAATTTAATGAAATTTGAAGAAAAAAAAAAAAATATGCAGCGTAAATTTTACAAACTTCACAAGAAATAGGGAAATACAAACTCATAAAAGTCTTTTCAGACATCAATTATTGAATGCTGTAACATTTTTAATGACAATTGAATGCATTCCATTCTGGATAATATTCAATAGAAATGAAAAATCGATACATTTCGAATAAAATATTTTCCCAGATAGTGCTTTTATCCATTGCATAACGACTGGAGAAGTAAATGTAGACTTATGTCTACCCATGATATTTAACCCATTTCAGATGAAGGCGGGATAGCGAATAACCACTTGGACGACTAGAAAATAAATGAAGTAATAAAAATAATTGAAGTAGTACGATCGCTAAGAGTTCAACCGTTGGAGTAATGTTATAATAACCAGTTGAATAAAATGACAGTGTTCGTATCCACATTGGAGACAGCAATGTGTATACGCAATGAGACTTTTAATGTGTATATATATGTGCATACATTTACTTGTTTGGTTATTAGATGTCACCACAAGGGCAATAGCTTCTGAAGAGCTTTTGAAAAGTTCATATGAATGTGTTGCCTGGGCACGAAATAGCGAACTCACTTAACGCGAAATTGCTGCGCGTACTCGCGGTCTCCTCAACCATATCATGTGCTACAGCTTATGGACCTACCAATGTTTATAGCCATTTTCCTTTACTTGTATATGTATACTGTTTCACGCTGTGGTGGTCGCTATGCTTAAATGGCTCTCGATCCAGCCACTCTCCTTCATTCTAATATTCTCCTTCTGTGCTAACACACATTTTATCTGTGACCCGGCTTGCGATATGGTTATGTCTCGCCAGACGACACACTGCCGTGGTCCAATGTGTAATTCGATAAAGTTATATTGAAGAAATAGGAAGAAATGATGGCGAAATTTCAAGATTTTATAAATGCTCGATAAAATATACATATTCTTTTTTCGAATATTCCTATTCTTCCATATCGATATTGAAAATTTTTCTTCTGTAAAAAATAGCACATTAAAATATGTGTCGACACTCACGATATCTTTTCATGCATGAGAATAACTTTTGCTTTGTTAAAGAAAGAAATTATCGAAGAAACTTCTTTCCACTTTCTTGACTACTGTAAACAGCTGTTCGTCGTTGTGTACGTCTGTTGAATGCATCTATTTACCTGGCTCTGATTGGACTTATTTCACATCGATGAAACAGTCTTGACATATCTCAATGCTCATATGCATCCTCGAAACAAGAAACTTCACAGAATGGACTGAACATTATACGTTTACATATGCACGAAGGTAATAATGACTTACAAAGAAGAGTGAGAGAGTGCACTATAACAGAGTGGGAGGATAGTGAAGAGTACACACGTATACAGAGGATTCAGTAATGCAATTAGGGAATGGCGCATGTCACTCGAGACTGGCCCAACGTGTGGATTCTCTCGCATGCTCCCTTGGGTGATAGACACTAGAACAAAGTATGCAAATCGTTGATCTAGTTCGTAAACAGCGATTGAAGTTTAGGTCAGAAGCAAAAGCAAAATGGTATCACATAGGTACGGATAAAATCAATATATGGATTTATCAGATAAACTCCCCCTTTGTTCATTGTACAAGATAATACTTGTTCTCTTTCAAATATTTCTTCGTTAGTTTGACACTCTCGAGGGTGTATATAAATTGTTAGCATATCATCATCGCAATGAAAAATTGAAGAGCAAGACTATAAATGCATATTTATGTACTTGAAATAAGTAGTAAAAGTTCATAAATGATCAGCCGTAAATGTTTATGATCATTTTGTACGGTTATTTTTGTAACGAGCACTGTTATTTAATGAATTGAATCGATATGGGAGTGAGTTTGTATATTCAATATATTATTGTGAAGTGATAAAATGAAAATATGTCAATAATTATATTGCTGGAGATAAAATACGTAATGGAATTAAATGGATATCACTCTTGTGAATTGTCAAAGATATATTTGATGCGAAATTAATTCAACTATAGATTATTTGATTTATGATAATGTAAAAGAGGAATCGACTTCATAATTCAGTAATTTATATTGAAATATGAACATTGAACACCAATACTATAAATGATATTAAAGGATTAAATATTATGCATCAGCAGAAATTGTCTGAATTTAAATTATTGGAAATACATTCATTACGAGCTATAATTTTTTCGGAGCATAACGTTTTTTTTGTTTCTGTGCAAGCGGTTTATATGAATATATACATATGATAGATACAAACGTGCGCTGAATTGAAATGCAAAAAAATAGAATGCACTACGTGGATAAATAGAAAAAAATATAAAGTCGACTATCGTGCATGAGGTAACCGGAATCTAATTTTTTTTGTTTTCACGGTAAAAAATAAAAGCAGAGAGAAATAACAACAACGAAGCATTGTTGTATTAATGTAAACTGTTTCGCACCATTTGTATATGTATTCTGATTCTCCTAGTTTTCCATCTTGCGTATATTAATCATGTTTGTTCATACAACACACTACATATGACGATGTACGTATATATAAATTTATTTCATCGCCTGAATATACACATCCACACATTTTGCCTTTTATCTCAACAGCATTTTTTCCGCTAATGTTTTTTCTTGGATCATGACACTTCACCATCCATCTATAAGGTAAATGTTCAAAAGAGAAAATACGAACGAAAATAAAAGGTGAGAGAAAGTATAACACAACATTGGATGGGTGCAAAAAAAAAAACAGTCAAAGTTTTATACCGCACACAAACTCGTGTCAGATCCGTAGGGACACAAAATTTTTCCTCCGTTCTATTTTATTTCTTTTTTTTTTTTTTCATAGTCCCGTTCTCTTTGTGAAATATTTCTGTGCTCGGGAAAATGACTGTGGTATAAAAAATTTTTCCACCACAAATGACTTCCGAAGTGTATAGCAATTTATTTTACACCGATCAGGATTCCATTGATGGACATTTAAAAGTAATATTGATAAAAAAAAAAAGGTACAAATGAATTCATGTGTGATCAATCTCACCTTATGTATCGCTTTCGATCTAGCAATTATTCATTGCAACGAAATTACAATTTGTTCTATTTCTGAAATCAAAAGATTAATTCGATTCGAAATTTATACAATCATGAAAAATATCACACACCAAATATGAGAAATTGAACAACCAATATTGGAATTCTTCACGGTCGTATTGCGATGAAATTCACAAAGTATTCGTGTTCCATTGCAAACGGAATCACATTGCGGAATAATTAAAAGCTATGAAATATCTGATCGACGAATCGAATTCAATATGGATCAACACTTTTTCCGAATATAAAAATCCCGAATTAAATTTAACTGTTTAATTAATTCATATTCGATTATATACAAATGTCGGATCTAGCGTGTTTGTTAGTTACATCATGTGTACAATTCGATCACACGTTCATTAAAATTTCTCGTATAACAGCTTGAACCTTTGGCAACACTAATTTCATCAGAGAACAACATAATTCAGTAGAACAATGAGAGGTATTGAACATGACACGCATTTTCTTCACAACTCACTTTCCTAGCGTATTTTCAACCTTGATATTCGAGTGTAATACACACTGAATTACGACCTTTTTGATGCTTCTTCCTCGGTATTGCCATTTCAATTGTATTTGAACCACAAGTATCCTCTTTGGGTATATATTGTGGTAGATTACTCGATAATTGATATGAATACTTGACATACACACATTCGGTAATGCTTGTTGAGTGTGTATAATGGATTATGCGCTATTGAGAAATCACTTGTGCAATATATGATTAAGAATTAATAACCACTCAAGCGTTTTCCGATTTCTTTTCATACTGAACACTCGTATTAACAGTTTTTCTGTAGTAGTGATTCATTCAGGGCTCTGTCAAATACAACGCAAATGTTTTTCCGCATTTATTCAAATTTCTACATGTGAAGAACAAAGAGATTCGATTTTTTTCGTATTATCAAAACTTAATAAATATACAACAGATATATGGAATTCAGAATAATCTTGTAATTCATATGAAATCGACTGGTTTATTCTGGTAGAGAAAGTCTCATATGGGCTCCAAAGGTTAATTAATTCAAGAGGTCATTTGCATAATTGTTTCACTATCTTTCAACAAAAATTCGAAAGTATCAATTTGATAAAGCATCTAACTGGAATATCGAAGGTATAGAACGTTGCTATTGCATCGTCCTCCCGGGAAATTACACTGAGAATATATGTATATATATTTATACATATATATGGAAATTGTATTTGCAAGTAGCCCAAGATATATATCTGGTACAGGTTTTTGAGCTTTGCCACAAGGAACGAAGGATCAAAGAGTGTATTTGCAAGACTTATCTTAATAGGATAGAAGGTAAACACGCGTTGAGAATCAATCATTTTGAATATAAATTTAATTTGAACCTCAAAGACAGAAAAATGTATGGACATTATTTATTTGTTCGCAATAGTATATCATATTGAATCATCCACTTGCGAAACAGTACATAGAGATTGATGGGTGCCTTCCGTTTGGATGTTTGGTTCCACTCTATAAATCACTCATAGGTTTTTTATTATGATTGCGTGAATAGATTAAAGATGAATGAAATAACACAGATAAAATAGAATGAAAATAAATGTCGGACACTTTATCACACCACGCACTTTTCTCTGGTTGACACGTTGCGGAAATGTTCAATGAGATTTTTCTCTTTCAGTCGTGCTCAACGGTTGCTGCAGTAGTTCCACTTGGAATCGTATATAGAGAACGCGCAAAAGACTCTTGAGTCACTCGTCCAAATGGACGCTTGAGAAATCCGAATCAATTCTCTCCCTTTATTTATGTCCTCAACATTTTCTGTGCCTCATTCAACCTACTCTCACATATATCCCTTACTTCCCATTGATATAAAACTAGAATTGGATGTGTGGGCGAGCGATGCGATCTCACCATTTAATTCAATCCCATATAATTTAAGTACTGTCAATAATAGAAAGCCGAATATTCACATTCAATCCCCGGGTAATATCGAATTATTACTTATGCATTCAGTAATGAACTGATTAATTTTTATGCGTCATTGAATTATTATTAGTGGCGAGGAATACGCTAAATCTTCAATATACAAATATATAAAATAGTACAACTACACAAAATATAACTTATGAATTGTTAATATTCCATGACAGGTTACATGGAAAAAACAATGAACGGAGAGAAAATGGGAAGAAAAATACGGAATGGAATGGGGGTCAAAAAATAGATAAACAGAAATAGCGAAATACAATATCTCTTCGAACGCTCTTCTCGTTGTGCACCACGAATGTATATAGAATCGAACTATTCTACACCATCATCACGTGGGTATTCACTGACCTGAATCAAAAACCGACAACACATTTGAACTAAAATACTATGAGGATGAATTGAAGCGCGAGTAACTCTCCGGGAAAATCTCTACATGGATGAAAAAAAAAAATTTTCCTCCATGAGTCTGCATACATAAACGTAGTCTTCATAACGAATAATGATTAAACATGATGAAGAAAATCATGATAATCACAAACAAAATACATGAAAAATCGGATTGTAAATGTCAGATGATACACGCACGAGAATTATCGAGCACGATTCGCACTATTACAGTGAGCGGTATTTAACACAAAAAGAAAAAAACACCCATCAAATATGCTTTTTCATTCAATTAATCTGTTTAATTATATGTCTATTTGCACAAAAAATTCATTGAATAACAATATATAATTGCTTGATACCAATAAACGATTTATTTGCGTTACAGTTGAATCAGTTCCATCATATATCAATATTTTTTTTTCCATTCCATCAAATAATCTTTTCTGTTGGTATACACTAATCATGATCATTCTCTGAAGTGCTCAAGCTACAGCAAATGTGTCCACACCACTTTATCTGATTACACCTGACTTTTCTGACGCAATTATTCCAACGCTATCGATACGCAATATTTAGCTCGTTCCTTTTTATCTTTAATAAAATACATTAATCAATTAATTTCAAAAATTCTGCATCGTCATTATCTGTATACCTCATTCATATTCTACCATATCTCCAAATTAAAGTTCATTGATTCCATACTATTAAATACACAGTATCAAGATAAAATAATTAGATTCATAGTTTTATGCAAATAAATAGATGTCGAAGTAGGTATTCAGGTATCTGCAGGAATATTTTAGTGCTTTCAAGCGCTGTTGTCAATTCAATTTGAACTAATGTGAATCCATAACAGAAGAGATATGTCTAGCGTCTGCATAAAAAAATATCATTGACAACGGTGTGTTGAAGATGAAAAAAATGTAGAATTAAACAAGAGTAAAAAAATGAAAACCCCGTCGGTAGAATATAGCGATAGTATGTGTTTGTTCTCAATGACTGGTGGATGCAAAGAGGGAGAGTTTTTGTAACATTTACATAAATGTACGATAACACGTATACCAAGTGTGCAGTTAGGTGAACCTGTGGCGGGAAAATGTACGCAGGTAGAATTTGCAAAGGCTCGAGGTATGCACAGTGAGAGCATTACTTCGCTGCACTGTATATCGATGTGAGAAGCACGTACAGAGCCACGGATATATTCACGTGTAACATCGTCCAGCAATGTACACTGCATATACCTATATATATATGTGAATATATATGTGTTGATATAGTGCAAGAGATATACGGAAAGATATAGTTGCATTTCCTGGCCTGAGGCTTATTTTTTATCCCGTGGATTTGTATGTCTAGGTGTATGGTACGATATATGTATATAAACGTATGCATTGCATTGGTTGTATAAGTATCTACGCGACGAGTCATATCCCTGGCATGATTAGTTATTTGTGTGATAAGTAATGAGCAAGATGAATCTGTTTGTCTTCTGTCGAATGATCTGCTGATAAATAAGAAAAATTGTTTGAACATCAAGGTCGTATTATATTGTGATTATATTATTTATAACACCTTACAGTTAGTTTTCATAGGCCTTGTTTTAGAATTTAATGCATGGGAGGATAGTTTTTTCCCTGTTTGCTCAGCTTAAAGTACCAACTATTGTGGAGGTGGGCAATATCTATATCGCGGCATCGATCGCCCGCATCGGTCCCTATCTTCCTCGGAAATTTATCTCAATTTCAATCGTTTATTTCTATCAAACTCTATGGCAGACAACTTTTGTGTCTCTCAGTAAGACGAAAAATATATGTTTCATTGATTTAAAGCAAAAAAAAAGGACTGTTGGAATGTGGACCGTTGTTTTTTATCGCGCTGCCTTCGGTAGAACCGTCTCTATGAGAGTTCAGGAGATTTGAAAAAATCTGAAATTCAATCTACTGATGATAGAGCTCATCCTGAGATAAAATTCGGTTTGTACTAGATTTTTTTGAGCTATCATTCCCTAAGCTCATTTATAATGATCATTATTTTCACACAACACATTACAGATCTCCAGTTGATAATTACATCAATCAAAAAATGAAATATTGTTGATTATTCATTTCTTTATCGCAAATCAAAGAGAAAATCAGTATGAAAACTAAATGTGTCAAACATTTATATACTATAAATATATACATGTATATATGGTCATACATGGAAACGTTGGACCGAGCGAATGAGTTCCACGTGGTGCGCACCCGCAAATTACTACAATCGTAGCTGTAAGCAGTTCGATCCATGCATTCAACGTGTCATGGTCACGACTTTGATACATGGCTATCGCTAATTTTCGGTCCTAACATAATTTCCATGCAATCTAAATAATAACTATATATTAAATTTAATTTCTACTCCTTACATATATGAATAAGGAAACACGAAATATACCTTCTCTTTAGGCTCATCATAGATTTAAATCGTCGTAAAATTTGAACACTTTAGCGTGTATCACAATCATCGCCAATATATTTCAAAGGGAAATTCTGTACAATCAAACTCATTTGTACTTGTATATTCGATATGCAAACATACATAAAAATATGTAATGTGCATGGAAGAATGATTAGTCCATCTGTGATATATTTTCTCATGACCAGACATAACGCAAACGCACTGCGCCAATTTGTTGTACTAACTGTACATATACATGTGTACGTATTTATACATATACTCTCGGCGAGCTATACATACATAGTTGTGGTGTTTACTCGAAGGTACCGCAGGCTCCTGGGATCCAGAGAATTAAATCCCATAATTCCAACGTGGCTTTGAAATTTACTAACAGAAATGACTTCACCAAAATTCTTTAAAACAATATACCACATTTCAATTCTAAGTCTCTCTTTTTTGCTCCTTAACGTGTCATAACATTTGAGATGTTCATACTTTTGTTTCATTATCATTACTTTAAATTGCTAACAAATGAAACAAAAGGCATAATTTAATTTACTTTCCGTTCTCTATCTCAGTTCAAATTAATTCACGAATTAATTTATTCAACAGTAAAAAATTGAACAAATTTGTAACTATATAATCTCATTGCTGTTCGACCGTTTTTTTTACTTGAGATACAAACATTTTATAAGGAAATGAACAGCAGCGTCAGCATTCTTCATTACTTCATTTAACTTATGACAAAGAATGAGAAAAAATAAAAATCTTTGATATTTCCTCATGCTGTGGAGAGGTAGAGAACGAGAATATAGCGAAAGGTGCCCAGAGAAACGAGTTTATGCCAACACCTCTTCATCCTAACGATTCTTTCAACATTGTGGGAGTGTCTCGTAGCATAAAATAGAGCATGGTTACTTCATGGACGACGGGTATGATGTACAGTGTACACGGTGGAATAGGTCGAGGGAAAGTGGAGGGTGCAGATGACTTACCACGCGGCTACTGGTGGAAGGTTATCTTAACCGTTGGTAATTTACAGCAAGAACTTTTTTACGATGAAAAATTTCCGTTCATGCGCATATCGCATGAGATTCTTTATGCAATGTCGTATATACACTCACCAATTCGTTGAACAGACACCAAGAATATATATTCACACATATTCACTTTGTACAAACGGATGTATTTGTGTATACTTTTGCAGAAATTACCGTTGCTGCATTTCAATCTCGAGGCTACGCTATGTTTTCTTCCCTGGCGATTGTGTTCAATCGTAAAGATGCCTTCTAATATGACATTCTGTCCTATTTGTGGATGAGAAATGTACTTGAAGAGCAGGCGGATATATCACTGCACCGAGAATGAAATGATAAAATTGCGAGAATAAATTTCTCCCACTTGATTATAGTCAGGCGAATATTTTAATTTCACTCTCGCAAGGTTTTACATTTGGTTAATGTTATATTTCATTCTCCATAATCAATAATGGACTATACATTCTAAATGAATTAAATGCATATATAAATATAATATTTCCAATGCACAAGCATCTATGGTAGCAAAACTAACGAAAAATCTACTTGATTTCGAATTTCATGAGCAATATTCTCTAAACAATTTTTTGACTTTTGACGTTTAATTAAAAATAGTTTTGAACAAAATTGACTACAATATAATACCTACGTTGGATGAAAGTAATGTCAAAAGAATTTCGCATATTCATTGTACTTTGGTCGAATAACTACCACCTGGAATACTTTTTCAACAAAGGAGAATAAAATATCGCAGAATAATATAGTCAGGATACGAGTGCTTCGCTTGATGCACTTCAAACATATTCGATGGGGGAATTAACAGCGAGGGGGAACAGTGAAAAAACCAGTCGACTGAAAATCTGAATAATTGCATGAATGACAACGATTATGTGAGAAAATTCCATTTCCACCAGCTCTTTCATACCGTGTTTGTATAATTTTAATCGGTCGACTATAGAAAAAACTTGAAATATGATTCGCTTATTAACCAAACTCCTGTCTGTTGTGCACATAAAAATTTTCCATATAATAATCCTTAAATAATAAAGGTATACAGTTTATAAAATAATACTATCATCACTCACGGAACATGATGAAACAATTTATATTCGACGCAAATACCTATGATTAAACTTTTCACTTTCTTATACATTCCAATAGAACTAGAGAAAATTTTTTATCCTCGCGGACTGAAGCATGTATTACATTGCGGCAAAATCATGCCGATAAATCCACCAGATTCAGTATCAATCAAAACTACAGCACAAAAGGCAGCAGAAGAAGATGATAATGACAGAGTAGATGAAGTAACCAAGGCTGAAGTGACTTAAAAAGCCATAAATAAAGCGAGAGAACCTTATTCTCGCGAATATGCCAAAGCACCACATGTAGCAACACTTCCAAACCACTGATCTGAATATCAAACGTGTCATCGGGTCTCACTCAAACGTAAAACCCAAAACAGATGATGGCAGAGGAGTTAATCGTGTATTACAATCTTTATAACTCTCTCGTGATGATAGATAAAAACATATTTTCACACATACGATTTTCTCTTGTAAATTTTATACCGAAGATAAATATAAACGTTCTTTTATCATGCATCTGTAATCCCTGCCGAATTCATCATTGAAATATGTACGATATCATAAAGACTATAAGAATTTCACTAGAATAATTGGCCAAAAAACATTTTATTTCCAACTAGTAACAGAGGTAATACTAGGAGAAACAAAACCTATTATCATGTGAATGAGCGCACAACTTGTTTCCCCAAGAGCTAAAGTATTGAACGGTGTTGATAGTTGGAGGCACATATTCGATTAACATACTAAATCCAGCTGCGCATATGTATGCACTCTACTCATCCATTATCGACGCTCATATATTGAGGTATATATACACATAATATCTCGTGTCCAGTACCATATATTCAATTCATAGTATATTATAGTTGAACAGTAGGTCAACATTAATCACTACTATTTCTTGTAACATTTAGACCACATGAAAAAGCACTTGAATACAGAGTATTATAGGCGTATGTAATGCTTCGCGAATTATCGACTCCGACATATTGATTTGTAGTTGTACAAAAAAGGCAAATGCTTGAACATAAATAGGGAATTACTGTTAAAAATTTGTTTAAATTCACCTCATATATCTCTGAATTTGGTTTCATCATTAAATTTACCCTGCAAAATACATCATGGTTATAAAAAATCATTATATGAGTGTAGAGTTTGGAAATTCAATTATGGAACTGATGAAAACATACAACGATATGTTGAATTTATTTCGAATCACAATGAAAGTAGGGAAACAAACGATAACTTTTATCAAAATACTTTTGTACGTTATGATGAATAGAGACGTGATTTTGCTTTAGATGTGGCATCCTACATTCATATCTGTGGGTATAAATATCCTAAATTTGCCATTGCACTGAAAGAGGCATAGAAATTGTCGGTGTTACTCCATGCAATCAACCATTCACATTCACTTTCACGTATATATTTCAATTCGCGCCAATTCTGTTGAACGTAGTGATGATGCCACTAGCGCAATCCGCTCAATTCAATTGAGATTTAACGAACACGTGAATTTCACCCACAGCTCATGTGAAATGCTGCCAAGCTGACGGCTCAAAAGATATAAATTTGTATGGCTAAATTGATACGAGGTATGTTCACAGATAGGTTCCAATGGTTTAAACGCGAATGCATATTCCAAAATAGGAATTCAAACTAGACGAAGCATAGGTACAAATCAACAGAGAATCAAAATGTTATTCAAGCTCAATATCATTCATTGCCACGAGATAAATAGTTATTGCAGCTAGAACTATTCAAAGCCCATTACATGGTCTGAATTTTTGTTTTTCGATTCGAATGGGTCATCAACCAAATTGACTGTTCTTCATATCTTTCGTTAATTGTCATCTATGGTGATGGCAAAGCCAATCTTGATTTTGGAGATCTCAATACTTTCATTATTGAAAGGGTCGAAGAGGATCTCAAAATAAAGTTGAGGTAGAAACTATGAAAAAGCGATGGAATCAATAAACGTTGTTTCCCTTTCCTTCTCATGGTTTCGAGTTCTCTATCATAATGAGAAACATTTGTGGAATCCCTGGAATTTCTCATTGGTTGTTCGAAGAGTTATCATTTTCACCAGGATACTCACACAGTTTCATTGTCATGAAGTGATGTCTTCTTTATTGACATTCCGTAAAAAATTCTTCCACCTTTTTCAGAGTACGTGCGAAAAAATTCCATTGCTACTTTATCAACAGAATACCAACGTCATATCGTCCATAAAAGAAAAGATAAAGAAAAAGAGTTACACAAGACAGAGGAATGAGATTACATTTACTTCTGACGTCATATTCAGTTTCTCTTAATTCCTCATACTCATTCTCTACACAATAACCATATAATTATTGCAACGACGATGCTGGTAAATCATCTTTGATATTAGGGCCACCATATTTTTGCTTCAAATATTTCAATACTTCTAACTCATTCCACGAATTATCTGCATTGTTGCACTTAGAACAATGTTCTTTAGCTGGATACTGAATCTTCGGGTATTCGGGATCCTCAGTAACATCACCAGCTAATCTCTCATTAACTTCATTGTGTGCCTTCCATAGCCATAACACGGCTTCATCAGCAGTTTTAACATCATTTATTCTACGAGTTTCTGCCATATGAACAAAATGTTCAGCGCAATGTGAACATCCGAAGAAGTGTTTTGCATATCCATACATTGCTAATATCACTCTTGCTCCAGTATTTTCCTTTGATCGATTTTCATCCGTAGCTATTGCATATCTTACTGTTAAAGTATGGAACATCGTCCACAAACCACACGTATAACCTCGTTTATGGGGTTCACTACCCTTGCAACCGACCCATGTTAATTCATGCCAGTGATCCGAATTTATGTTTGGTGATGTGACCAACATGTGAAACTCTTCACCATCGATTGATGTTTTATTTTTTATTTCACCATAAATAGTATCAAGAAAATTTTCAGGACCGAACTTCATTGGAAAATAGCCCGATAATACTTCTAAATAATTTTTCAAAGCTTTCATTTTTTCGCCATCGATAGTTTTTGCCAGTCCAATTTCTTGTTTGAGTGAATATTGTAACGCTGCTTCGAGGTCTGCATGATGAATATCATCATCCTTCAGTGTTACCGCAAGATGATTTGAAGGTCTTTTAGGTTTGTAAATTCGCATTATTTCATCATCATCGATTACATTTGTCACGTTGATTTGAATCCCTTTTGAATCCAGAAAATCCTTCATTGCATCGAATACTCCTATTCTTGTTGGTGAAGATAGCGATACAGTACTCGAAACATTTTTTCGATCAATTACAATGAGCGTTGGGAATTTTTCCACTTTGAATGCTTGGCATAATTGGTTATTATTTGATGAGATTCGACGAACCATGATTGGTAATACATTGTGAAAATCTAGAATGGATGTGAGCCCTAAATAAGATTCAGGCTCTTCAAATAATATAAAATAATATTTAATATGTTCGGGTAGATCGTTGAATACATTCTCCAATCGCAATTTCCTGTGAACAATTGAGAAATATTAATAATCAATAAGTTTTATTTCCAGTTGAAAATAAATTAAATCATGTCTGATAACACTGACTTCAAGTATGCAAATTCTGGCCATGATATATCATTTCGCCGTTCTCGATCATTCTCCAGTGTCGTCAATATTTTCTGCCTCAGCAGTTTAACGATTTCACTTTTACTCAGGAGTTCACCTAATCCACCCGGTTCGGAGTGTGGTGGGAAATATTTTATTGCAGGAACAGTCCGAACCTTATACTCTTGACAGATTGGTGTGTTGCTAACTGTGGCACAATCGAATGCTCCGACATTCACAATGTCCTTCCAATCTGAAAAAAAATATTCGAATGTTTATCAAGAGCCTGTTATTTCTGCGAACAAAGTTGGATACGAAGACAGGATCAGTAAATCAACTGTTTACATAGACAATACACGAAGGGAAACAAATTGTAAGAGTTATCAAAATACAAATCTTGATGTTATCTCTAAACTAGGATGCTTTACACAGATATATCGATTACAAGGAATTGCAAAAAAAAATGGCAACATGCGTTTAAATTTTGTAGCGCTTCTTCTTTTCGAAAGTCAAAACATTTACTAGATTAGAAACCAATGATATCGAAAACATATTGCAGAATAATGAATTCAATGACCCACATTACGATCCACATAGATGATGTAATTCATTATTCGTCGTGTCGTAATGAATTATAGATGAATGTCCGAGAGCGAACAGCTTGCTTCACTGGACAGAACGAAACAAATAACATGATCTCATGAAATGATATTATATACCGTATAAATGTGAAGAATATTAGTGTGACAAAACGATTCGAAATAGTCTTTATTTTCATTTTCCATTGACAAATCATTCCTGTTTTTCTCTAGGCATTATGAAATTTTCTCTATGTTCAAGGAAGCTGTTCTGTTTTCATATATTTACTTAGAATAAGAAAGGTATATGTAGGAAACAAATACTCACTATCTATACTGTGACTGAATGTTTTCCAAACAGGCGCAAATCGTTGACAATGTGGGCACCAATTGGCATAAAATTCAACTAGCCATCCACTTGAATCACCATAAATAGTATCCTTCAAATTGGTTGAATTCAATATAACCACATGATCATTCGGTCCATACAAACCTGTTTCAATGCGACCGTCATGGTCATGCCATACAGTATCTGTAGCGGGTCGCGCATTCGTCACAAAAACATTGAACGCAACAATAATTGTTACAATCAACTTCACATGTAATTTATACATTGCTTTTCTTTTCTCCAATGCAATTAATTATCAAATTTCACACAAAAACTTCCTGATTTATACTGTACAATACATTTATATTCGCCACAACCGTGAAAGTACACATTGGTGATCCAGTCTGTTCAGTTGCTAGTCACTCTTCACTCTGGCCGGCTCACTGGAAATCACGTTGTATTTTATACCTCGGCGCAAGGAATTTCACAATACATATACAAGCATATACATATATCCATAGATTGACGTCAATTCCTGTACATTTATTTAGCTGGTATAATTGTTTCTAAACTATTCCAGATTTAATTTCACCAATTTCTCCCATTTTTTTCATCGATCCTCTCCTCTGTTTTCTCAGTATTGATAAATGAAATTTACATTCACGTCGTACGATCTACTTCAATAATTGATTCAGACTTAGTAATTCGGATATTATTGATTAAATATGATTTGAATAAATTTATTATTCAAATTATATGGTGATGAATATTTTTTCTCAATAATTTCTGTATGTTAACACAACTGCTTTAGTGACATGTGCTATGCAGATGACAGCTACATAACATGGAAACATGCATACACATATCAATATACAATTCAAAAGGATATTGTGGAATCTGTCAGGACGTGAATGCATATATACATTTGCTACAGTGTAATGCGTGCATAACTGTCCGAGACTGATCACACCAGGGGACATCTTGGTATACACATTGCCTCATGGGAAAATGCGGTTCACGATAATCATTGATGGCAAACACACCGTAATGTAACAGTGATATGTGTATATATATTACAATACAAAAAGAATCTTAATCGAATTTACTCAAATATTAGAATGGAAAGTTTGATAGAGAATTGAAACGGTATTGCTTTCGGTGCATCACCAATAAAATTATGGCGCCTACATTCAGTGCCTTACCAAATATAGCAGTTGGTATATTGCAAAATACCGAAATGACATTGAATGCGCAAGAGATGGTCGTTGGAGAGAAGGCATTTGCCAATATACAGACTGTCATCAATGAAATATGCTCATTGGTATCACCTATAATATACATTCTATATATTCTCACTCATGGTGCAATTATATCGATGGCCAGTCGAGATGGCCATCAAAGCAGTTCTATTGGATGCATTGGATGCATTCCATTTCTTGCTTTAAGAAAGAAAATTCTCCAAGGCTACATTTGCATATGTGTTCTGTTGTATAAATATATGTAAATATGACGTATGTGAGATACGTGACTAAGTATGATAATGCTTCATCATTGCACAATGCACATGTACATTTTTCGCAACTGAATTGTGCTACTGGAGGAAAAGATATTTCTTATAATTATTTATCGTGAATATTGTGGCGTTAGAAATTATTCTGCGTCTGAATACATCATCAAGTATGCGGGAGAAGTCGGCGGGATGAGTGACTACCGCAAGAAAAATATGTGTAATCAGCTATGGTGATTTCCTCTTTTGTATTATTGTTGTTTTCAAAAATTTTCGTAATGCTGAGAAGTAAACAATCTTGTTTGATTAATATCTGAATGTTGGATACATTTTATATTTACTATAAATTCGCAACAGTCGAATTTTGTATGATGTACTGTTAAATAATCTTTGAATTATATCTTATCAATCCATCTCAAAGATGAATTCATATGTGGGATGTACACAATTAGATTCATTGATTGGTACTATGCCGTCACATCACTTGTATTAATCCGAAGGAAAAGTATTGTCCGGTTCATATATATTCATAAATATTAATTCTTATTTATTATACCATCAACAATATTTAAAAATAACGAAAAATTCTTTTCCATGGCGCGCATCACTATTCCGGTTCCAGCGTTATTATTTCCGACAATCTCCACCGTCGTTTGGTAAACTCTAATTTGCATTCCACATTCACATTCAAATTCACTTAACTAATTTTCGGATAAATATTTAACCTGAAAACCTCCATAATGTATAAATGCAAATATATATATATATACTCTGTTTGTATATGTTGACGATTACTAATGTTCACGTGAGTGTGAGTAGCAAATCCGATGCGCACCTAGGTTTCAATATAGAGAAGGAAACATCGAAGCGTGGGCGTGTACATTCACGCACGTGCGTACATCCTGGCATTCAGGATGTTTGTAACTCTGCTAACAGTATACAAGGGCCACCGTCTGTTGTTTCGAGTCAACGACGCACCCACAAAATCTACCACGGCATAATAGGTGATAGTGGTGGAGTACCGCCAAGCCGAACAAGCTAACCCGTCAGACATCACGATGTGTATAATTTTCCGTTGATGTTCGTGTACAACCTCGTCATTTCTCCATCCTCCCATGTACACATTTTACCGTATATTTCTACTTCCCTCCTATATCTATGTATACGCATATAAGGTATCTATATATTACTTGGTCGCTGTTCCTCTATCGCGAGAATATACACAACACGACCGTAATACATTTATGCATATATGTCCCGTGGCTTTCGTCGTCGGAATGCATTACTAGATATGTTTTCGCCATATATACTGTTTTCCATAATGCGGTTGATGCGTCGACGCGACTCTGGTAAGTCCAGTATTTTTATCTGTAAAGAGAAAACATTCAAATATATAGCAGGATACGGAAGAAGTCAGATGATATTTTTTATAGAATGAATTCGTTTCTTGTTGTACGTGTTGCTTCATTTATGTGGAAATAGGATTTCGGTAAAGAATTGAATAGACGGTTTTTACTCCTTTCCTTTCCTTTCTTCTTATTTTTTATTTTCTCGTTTCTAATATCAACCGAGACGTGTTTCAATTAGCATGAGTACCTAGACTTGTTTCCAGTGTGACTCCTCGACGCCTCTTCTTTATTTTTTTCTTCACTCTTCCCTTTTCGCTTTTGTTGGTTCCTCATCGCACAGTGGCGAGAATTAGTGACGGTGTGGAAGTCGAGACAATAAGAGTTGAGACGAGAAACAAGACGCCACGAATTAGTATATGTATATATGTGTATGTAACAAACGTTGAGGAAACTGTGAAAAAAGCACGTCCACCTTGTACGTTGAATTATGATGGAAATATTAGAACCAAGTGTCACACGTACATTTATAAAAGTCAAGTGTTTGTCACTCATTTTCGTTTTAAATTTAGTTTCGAAATTAATTTTTATATGGTATTGTTGGCTTCGTTAATAATTAAAAATTTAGTAATATGAATGAGTATAGTTGTAAAATAACTCATCGTAAATCACTTAAGATACGGCATGGACACCCCAACAGACAATTTTTTCGGGTATCGCGATCGACAAATTTTTATGTAAGGAAAATGTAAAAAGTCACAATCTTTTTTTCTCAATTACAAATTAAAATAGAATTCGCGCTATGGGTCTAAATATTTTTATAAACTACGAATAATGACCCCTTTTTTTACATTTCTGATGATCCTGAACGTTTACAAAAAGAAAAAGATATAGCATGCACTATCGCATCAGACAGCTTTTGGATTAATTATCTCTGTTTTTCGTAATTAACCGGAGTTTCCAGGTGCGTGACTTTTGTGTTACATAATTATTGCGGTGTGGTGGTCCATAGGGAATTTCTCCACCGTCGTGTCAGCGAGACACCATTATTTTGATGTCTATGTGTCACACCCACCCACATTTGTGTATTATCCTGCACTTCTTCAGAGACAATTTCCATATACCCTTGAGATGACGCCACCCATTATGGCATAACTCAATAGCTCTTCATAAATGTGAAAAATTTCTATGCCCCTTATTCGAAGCTAATAATAATAATCTATTATATTCTATATAACTTCACAATGAACGGAATTAAAATATGCCAATTCAATCAGAAGATATCCAAGATTTAATTTCATATCAAAATCCTATTGCAACATAGTCCATACTGCAAATTCTGATTCCAATGGAATTGTTATTCAATAGAATTATTGCATATGTATCGAACAAATAGATTCAAAAGTTATGAAACCACAAGATGCGGAAAGTAATATAACGTCATAAAGGTCATTGAATCTGTATGGTGGAAAAAATCTGAATGCTTGATTTCCTCATAAAACAATTCTTTCACGTGAATAAATTGTGACCGCTCGAGAATTCATTGGTAGGTAGATTTATCACAATGCCCGTGACTGCGTAAAAAAAAAAACGAGAGAAAAAAGCCAATTTCTCAATTGGTTCTAGTCGTTCATACAATCGATCTATCGTGAAGTGAACCGTATTTTGGACAGAAGCCCCGCTGAAAACCCATTGACTTTTCCATGACTATCATCAAATGTTACGTACACAATTTTATATGGTGGAGGTGATGGCCAGATTCATTGAAAATTGTTTCTCGTGGTCTTATGATTCGATTTTCTACTGATCAACCAACGCCCGTCCATCAATCGAATTTATGATTTTCATTTCTGAGCCGCCGGAACGTCGCAAACCCGTTGTGGACGTGACATTCATATTAAAATACATTTCTATATATCCAGTACATTGCTGAACAATTTGCCATTGAGCGATAGTAAAATGCATCTGAGTTTGGCTATTTGATATTTAGCTCCATCATTCAGTGCCTAGTAATACACGATCTCGACACTTGTATTCAATTGAACATTTGTCTTTTTTCTTAGTGAACAAAATATATATATAAAAGCGTTCAACTATTTGAATTAACGACTTCCTGATGTTATATTGATAGACAAATGAAATTATTTCTGCCATTTACCATTCAGCTATGGTGCGTAAGACTGGAAACAGCTTATAATTCTTTGTTCAGGGCTGCGAATAATTTCTTTGCTAAGTAATTTATTCAAGAACACGTCATTAGCTCAATTTGACACTCAGCACTCTTCATTCATATCTCAGATGCATCAATAGATAAAACACAATAAATGTAGATTAATCATCATGTAGTTGATCTGCATGAAAACTAACGTGAATAACGTCTGATGCATTTTCATCTGCGCGAAATATCTTGCAATTTCACAATCCTCATAATGCCAGACAATATATTGCCCTTAGAAGTTTCAACTTGTCACATCTCGGGACTTAACTGGCCGAGCAAAATGTCGGGAGATTTAGGATATTTGAAACAATTCATGGCTATGGAAGTTCCATTCATTTACCATTTATTCGTAATTTAATTTGAATTGAAATGTCTTTAATATCTTCTATTATTTTATTTGTAGTAATTTAAATAAGTTGTTTTATGTATCTCAAAGAATATACATATTATACTTTTATGTAGCAATTTATTTTCTTCCCAATGACAATACGTGAAATTGCGAATCCCTTTGTTCACATTTCTATCAACGTGTCTTCATTCCTTCATCTCTGTATTTTTTTTTATTGTTTCATTTTCTCATTGGAGGTGTTCAATTGATCTGGTTACTTGCGGTGATGTTCGGGCTCGTCGATAAGACAATTGACGTGAAAACCACGAGAAAAGACAATCTATGAAGTTCGATAAAAGCCAGCGCTCGCCAATCGCCAGCGGCTATGTAATCTCAATTCTTCCCTCGCTTTCTATATACTCGAGTTCACGAATAAAACACATAGTAAAAGAATTCAATGAAGGTTGCAAGCTGCACGTTCGACATACTTGTCGAGTGAAAATCGACCGAATTTTTTCAAAACTTTTTATGTGTGTATTCACACTATAATTTACTGTGAATTAAAATAGAATTGAATTGTTCACAGTGTGTAACATATATTTACAACATCGGATGTAAAGGCCAACTATTAAATTAATCACATGAAGCGGAAATATAATAGAATCGTGATGTAATCGATTCTATATCAATATCTTTCAACCTCTCCAACAGAGAAGCAGTTCAATTGAGAATTGTGAGGATAATACTCATGGATAGTAAACATTTATGCTGCCTTTACAAAACGACTTCACATGCGCGAATCTCAAGGTAAATGGAACTGCGTCCCATGAGAAACTAGAACACTGTTAGCAGATTCACTGAGCTTCCTCGAAACACTTTACTCACAGCAGCAAAACTAGTCGATTTATAATGAACAATTTCCCTTCATGTAAACACGAGATGTGATATTATCGCTTACTACTTTGTTTGATCATTGTCTCTCAGATGTTAAACATTCAAATCGAAATCAATCGCTCCACTGAGCTAATGAGATATTTAGTTGAAGCAAATGGGAATTTAATCATCGCAGTGGCGAAAGTCAGAATATCCGCTGCCTCAAAAGTACATTACGAGAATGATAGACGCAACTATGTTTAAGGTCTTATATAGAATCTCCGAAATCATACCAATGACTATGTCAATATTCTATATAAATCGATTAAAAGTTTACGTGTTCTAATTAAAGAATCGTCTCCCAACATTCTTTCATGAATAAAGTTCACTTGTTTTGGGATCAAAGATAAACGATGACGAGCACCAAGAATGATTGCCCTGGAGGTCAGACAATACCGGGGTCGCAATTCTTGGTAGATTAAACTATTGAGTTTCGCTTTTGTCGTAAAGACAATAAGGGTGAAAAGAGAAACTTATTATATCATCACGAAACGGCTGGATTGGCAGAAACAAAGAAAAGTTTGAACAGCATAACGAAATAGCTCGGGAAAATTTGATGTTTTCATTGAGCACAAGAGCACACTTCGACAGTCGACAAACACATGAGAAAATAGACTTTTTCATATGAGTTGAAATTAATTCCGACACAAAAATTATATTATAACTACCTGATCTTGAAATAAGAATCGGTGAATGAGAACTCATGTACTGACACTGTCAATTCGCAGTTCCTGTCATGAATAAAAAGTCGCTTATACCCTATGCTGAAGAAACTGCTGAAAAAGTATCGAAAATCAAATAGAAAGGCAAACGATCTATTCAGTGGAAATTTTAATTACCCTCATATAGATACAAAACGCCCGTCGTTGAAATTTATTTGTAACAGAACATCGTCAATTAACATTCATTTGAATTCCGGTAAATTCCCAGTGTCTACCGAGACATCTTCACATAGCAGAGGAAATTACACCGTCGCTGTGCTCGCGAGGCTTCCGCAAAGAGAATTTATTGGAATCGGAAGAGCTTTATTTGCAGGACACTACGATAAATAAATTGTCATGAATATGATCGAGAAACTGTCTGAAAATTAACATTGATGAATACAACCATGAAAGTATCTTTTTATAATGATAGAAGAACTCGAACACAACTATTAATTTCATGAGATTTGAATAAATAATTCGCTGGATATTACAAAAGTGCGAGTCCAGTTTCTCAAATCTACTATAACACTTTTATATAGTGATGGTAAAGTCCTGTTATCCTATTAGATTGTCCGAACGTACATAGTAGAAACAAAGGTAACGAGAGAACGAGAAATGGGCGAGAGAGGATGTTAGAACGGGAATGAAGGAATGGGGGCAAGAGGTATAGGGAAACAAGAGAATGTGTGAGTTGGCGGTGGAAAACCAGGAACACGTGAATAGAGGGTGAAATAGCTCCAGGGCTTGGATAGAGAGCAGCAGCATTGGTTGGCCAACACGTGACTTGAATCCTATGCTTTCGCAGTTTCTCTTCTCAATGTCGCCGCTTGTTCAGCTACCCCGGACGACTTGGGATCCGGTGTTACGTACCTCTTGGAATCACGACCGTGTGCTATAGAAGCCAAAGGTGTATATATATATATATATGTGTGTGTGCGTGTGTGCCAACCAAATTTTAGTTGCACTGTAGTCAACTTACCCATCTAACAATATTTCATAAGACTAAAGATTTTCAACGAATTTGACATGGAAATTTCACAATTGACTCGGTAAATTTTGAAGTAACACAGAGTAATTTCTATAACGATATTTGTATCAGAAATTCCATGACAATACCTCCAATTCTATGGAATAATTTTAACCGAAGGAGATCAACAAAATGCCGACCACATTTGTCGCTCTCCAAATATGTTCATGTTTAGAATTTTCCGGGATGACATACCAATTTAACTTCCAACGTACAGAGTAATTTCATGAATGTTTGAAACTTCAATATAATGCTGAATAAACGAATTCTCATTAGGGCATAACTTGACAATTAACGGAATAAGAATCAAACTCTCACAAAATCCCACTGATGAATAAAGCAATTCACTCTCACATTTCTTAGGGATGGAATAGTTTCGCCTACAACGTTCTCTTGTCGCCTAACTACAACAGGGAATTAATTGAAGTACTTACCTCCAATACAAATTGAAAACTACACTTTCATTACCAGTCAATATAGTCAAAGCAGTAGACTTGTAACGAATTGCGAGGAACAAAAGCGGGACTAATAATTTCTAGTGAAACTTCCCTATTTATACCGATCAGTGTCATTGTGTTACCTTGAGCTGACATTGACAGCTGTATATACAACAGCAATTATCGAATCCATATATAGAAGATTAACACTCGCGTCATCGGAATAACACATCCACATACGTCAATCATCGGTTCATACCGGGAATCTATTTATATTCAAGTTTTTTCCTAATCTTGATCTCACTACCTGAACCAACAAGTTTTTTATCACTTCCGAATGCACAGTGAAAAGTTATGGATATGCAATATGATCAAGGTGAGATTGTAGCAATGAATTGAGTGTGCTGGATGAAAATTTAATACAATCCTCTGTTTCTCGAGGGCAGATAAAATAGAGATAGGTCTTATATCGTCGTAGAACAGAACTTTGGACATATCCTTCGTTAATTGCTTCAAAAATGGTCCCACAGATAATGATAGGAATTGTCACATCATATATATGTGCACCTCAATGCGCTCCACTCAGAACAGTGTAAGTTTGCTTAGCTCTGGAAAAGAAAGTGCTATTCGACCTAACGATTTTAGAAACTATCGATAGAATCATGTGATAGTATAATTTTCCGAGTAACTTTCATGATTAAATGTTGTATTGATATCATCCAAACGATAGTACAACCCGAAAAAAATGAAATAAAATGGAAAAAAACCCCATCGAAGAATATCTATACGAGAAGAACGTTCAACGTTAACTTCTGTATTGGATGATGCAACGATGTCAAATCTCCCATCAAAATGTCGTCCTATAAATAAAAATTTATTGTCATCACTCAAAATTCCCCACCTGCAGATAGTTACAATTTTTATGATTACTTTATATGTGTTGAATCGATGCGACATAAACATTTGACTTGGAACAAAAACATCAAATCTTCCATCAATGATGCCGTAAAAGTTTGTGCAGTGCTGAAAGTATCCTGCACTCAACGGAAATGGATTTCGTAAACTAGAGGATTGGTTGGTTGATACACTGTGTGCATTTGTAGAGTTCCATTTTCGTTCATTCTTTACAGTTCCCCCTTTTTTTTTGCCTGTCTTTCTCAACTACTCTTTGCTCCATTATCAAATATAAATATTTGATCATTAGAGAGATTAAAGGATATTTTCTCACCTAACGTCAGGAGCTCAATATTATTATAACACGAAAGCTAAAACAAGGTGGAATCCATTAGGTCGTTGACTTACATATAAACTGATAATGGAGCTTTGCTTCATTTCAGTGAAGTATTATATCTTTGTGAAACATTCTGGATAGAGAAATTAATAAAGTCAAATCGTGTAATGGTTTGGATGGATGTCCCGAACAATAAGCAGCGAATGGGAAGAAAAATAAGAATATTGCAACGAAAGGAATTAAAAAATACGCAGCACCACAACATCAGCAACGAGCTGGGAAATGAGAAAGTCAGACACAACACAGTAATTAACCGACACTGAACTCACGCGACCGTTTGGATTAAGTAGTTTTTTGGAGAAGTGCCTAATTCAATGGTAGCTGCACATTCATACCGTTGGCGTAAATCAATGTTGTCAATGACCACTGGCTATCTGTGTAAATTTATGATAATTTCTGAGTGTATGTTGGGAAAATGTTCCATAATAAACACTCAAAAGCACAAAGTAATAGGAAGCAATTGAATTATTAGAGCATTATGTTTCATACGGATCAGATGGTGCCGTCAACCAGAATAAAAAGAAACACCTTTCATGCTTTGAAACTTCGGATACATTCTGTCATCTTTATCGAAATTTATCCCTCAAAACAAGAGATGAAGAAATTCATTGTACTCAATTAAATTACTCTGAGAGGATCGAAAAATAGATGAAAATATAGTGTTGCTCACAAACGATTCTTCACAGATGGAGGTTTGGGGTGTTGTAAGTAAAAAAAAACAAGACACACACACAGTTGACTACTACGTGGCGACAAAAACAATTATCTACGCTTTATCTCAGCGTTCTATGGCCCGAGACGGTTCAACGCGCGTAGCATCCAATTTTGTATAGAGAAGCCACTACAGTGTGTCGCTAATACACTTTGAAGTGTTATGTTTATACTGTACTATTTCCACCACTAATTCAAGCATACATTTTTTTCCATGCCTGCCTTTTCCGTGTACATAATTCGAGGAAAATTGCGAGCAATTTTGGAACGTTCTCACATGTATATGTATATAATTTATGAAATTGCATATAATTCATTCTCGTTGATTATCTACCCTTGAAATATATACTCTTAGATATACTATAATTAGATCAATTTCTTATCAAGTATCACCCTCGGATTGTCATTGGATAAAATCGATGTTGAAGAAATCTCAATTATAGACGACAGTTTCTTATTAACTCGATACCACCTTTTTTTTCACATTCATTGCGTTTTTATCTTGCTTTTTATTCCACCCATTTAATCAGATTTAACTGTGTCTGTATGAAATGACAATACGACCGATAGAGATTGAATCCAGATTGCTTGCGGGCATTATTAGGATAGTGACAAGTATAATATTGTCAACTCTTTGAAGCTGTGCATTACCGAGTTTTACAGTAGACGTTTCCGATTGAAAAAATAATTCTCGACAATAATTAAAAGATGAGGATAATTCAGATCTCTAGAGAATGAATTAAATAAAAAGTATCTTTCTTTCTTATACAGATTTGCTTGGAAGTTTTTTTTTATACAACCCATTTTTAAATGAAGAAGTCTACCAGATTTTACATCCGATTTATTGTCAGGTGTCTTCTCAGTAGAGTCAAATGCTTTAAATGGTGTGTTAGAGGAAGAGCTGAGTCCTCGCCTCTACTCGTCCGTCTAATGACCGCAAATTAATGCACCGCGGAACGAAAAGGAGATTAAAGCTACGTGCGAAAAATTGCGGACAGTTTAATCATAATAATTTCAATTACGCAAGTGGTGATGCAAGCACGATGTATATATCCCTGAGGGATTGCTGCGACCGTCACCAGCGCATTCTACCGTATGCGTTAACTCACTCGGAAGATTCTCAAGGCCATATTTAAAATTATTTCTTGTTTCATGAACGACTCTCTCACTCGTTAAATATAAACTAAATGAAAAACAAATAATAATGAGAATAAACTTTGCTCAAATTATTTATCCTTGACAAACGTTGAAGAATGTAAAAGTGTATACTCAATGTTTTTCAGACGATAAAAACATCAAAAGAAAGTTTTTAAAGCTGGTCAAAAGTCTTTCGTCGACTTTCACATGAACCGGACGCCATTTCTTTATCACTGACGGACATCACGCTGTGGCAGAGTTGAAAAAAAAGAAGGGAAAAAAAAGAAAAGATGAGAAAAAGGAAGAAATCAGGGAAAAGAAAGGAAGAAACTTACACGTACGTCAACGGAATCGCCGCAAGTTCCGCTGTGAAATGTTACGAATGGAGGGTGAGAGAGAAAGAAAAGAGAGTAGAAGAGAGATGAGGCTGAATGGTGAGAGTCGGGACGATCGATTCACCCACGCCCATGGATCTAGTGAACTGTGCCAAAGAATCTTCACAACTGAATGAGCCATCAAGACGCCTATGCCCGTCTGGCAGATATCATGATATAGCAAGTGCCATGGCGTAACACTTGTATGAATTCCAATATGAATATTCCCAGATCATCTGTGATAAACAACTTGATGTACAGAGAAAGAGAATTCATTCAAGAGTTCATCCATGTTCAATTATTTTTGACAATATAGTTTGTTGCACAAGTCTTGAAATTGGTTTGTTTTTTGTGCGATTCATGCAAAGCATTGAAATAACCCTGATGAAGGGTGATACGCATAAAATTATCCTAGACGTTGATGGTATGCTTTCGATGTTTAAGACGTATTAATATAATCCATAACTATATATACACAACAATTACAATTCCAACGTGAACATGTTAGCACTCAAATTGTTCTGTTGAGATGTTCATGGTGATGTATTCATAATGGAAGTATGTTTATGATGAATATACACATAAAATTATAATCACAGTTGAGAATGGAAACGAATTACTGACTTATCAAACACCTGATTAAAGCTCTGCCATAGCTGATAGTGAGTAATGATAATAATTAATGTGTTAATGCAGCATTTGGATATTTCTTGTGCCACTGACGTCGTTAAATTAATGTTCTAAGGGCGGACATCTGGCGTTGTCGTTATACGACGTACTATAGTATATAGATCTCGTGAATAATATTATATAGAGTTCATTGAAACTGGCCATTCATTTTGTTGTACATACCAAAACTATTTTTCTATTCTTTCTTCACACCTCTCTACTATTTCCTGTAACATACAAGAATCATCATGCCGTGTAGCATTGCGGACACGATGGGTCCCCAACATTCACTGTCAGCATTATCTTCATCTATCAGCTCATTTTCGCAATCTTCACGTTCGAAAACAATACTGATTGTCAGACAGAATTAATTTTTTATCTACTGTCCAGGATATTTGATTTTATTGTCTCTTTTTCTTTCGTATGACGTTTCCTCTCATGAAATTAAATCATTTTACTCTTTTACTGTTTTCCATAATAAAGAAGAAATGAATTTTTCCGTGGTTCATATACAATATCTTTCTCATTTCATATTTTACCTTTTTTTTTCTTCCGTATTCTTCAACTTTTTCCAACTCTCCGCCGTTTCTTTATTACCTACTCCTTCTCTCTATGTTCTCTTTTTTCTGATTTTGTATTTAGCAGCTAAAATAACTTCCGCAAAGATACCGGACTGCACAAAAGAGCCTGCGGAGTGAACAAACTATTAATAAATGTAAAATGAATTATGTGAGAGAATTAAAGCCTTTCAACAGACATTGAAGGATAAATAAATTAAATTATGTTTCGAGTGGCATTAATTTTTGTTTTCTTTCTCGTATTTGGAGATTGTAGGGAGTGAAAAGTTCGCAGGTTGTTTGGGAGTGACACAATTATATTTTATGTAGAACATTTCCTAGTTTCATGTGGGAAATGGACATAATCAAAAATAATGTGTAAAAAATGTTGATGATGGAAACTAAAATACATCGTAAGTATAATGACATAAAAATATAGAACACGTAAGCAATCATCTGGTCAGTCAAGTGGCCTACACGTTACCACGATGAGAAATAGCCACGAAGCTTTCAGACTCAACTTTCATTCACTGCAGGCAACGCTTCACGTTCGTCAGGGGTCATTCGCTCGAGAGAGAACAGCATGAAAAAATAATGAGCCCATTTTACGATCCGACTAGCAGCTAATCGCACGTGTCAAGAGCGTTAGCCGAAAATAATGAGACGAGTTCTGATACATTTGTAGAGTTTTTTTGCACACATACAAAAACAAAGAAATGGCAATCAAAAAAAAAATATATATATATACATATACATACCGTGGATACGATGAAAGAAATTTAGATCAGCACAGAAAGTAGACGGGTACTGAATGCGATTCACTCGTGAGAGCGCAAAACAACATTAATGTAATAGCAGAGATAAAAATTTTCTGTTTTCACACCGCTCTCATCTTTCAATCAGCAGGTATTACAACTGTTGTGAATTGAAATACTTGTCGCTTGACTAGTTAAAGTGATAGAATCTACGGTTTACATCAATCAATATTGTCAGAGTAAGTGTTGGAAAAATATTTTTTATAGTCGGTGGGATGAATAAGAGGGAAGAAAATCGCCGCATTCCAGTGCACAGTCGCTGAGCTCAGTAACACACTGCACCTCTGACGACAAACATATCTCAATTGGTCTCCCGTCGTACTGCAGTAATGATGCCATCAATATTAAAGGAGGAAAAAATGAAAGACCAAAAACAACGTCGGCAATCTTTCTCAGGTCAATGGCAAATAAGATCACAATTTATTTATCGATAGAACGATGAAAACGAGTGAAAAATTTGAAAAATTCGTGTTAATAATTCCCAATCAGATGATAAAAAGATTTTGAGGGTGCAAATGATTAGGGACTTCACATTATTTTTCTTGGAAAGCGAAATATAGAATAATTTTATGATAGCAAGACATTTTCTACGTGATTTTCAGAGTAAGCCCGTGGCAACACTGCGAACGTAAGTTATAATGGCACAAAGTTACGTTGAAAAAAACTTCCCCAACCGTTTACTCAACTATATGACGGGTTTTCACCTGTTATCTCAAAAACAAACTTTGCAGAGAGAACGGAGAAAGAATTTAATATCTCATTTCACATTATTTTATATTTTCCCATCAACCAGTTGTTAACTCAAATAAAATTAATAAAACGACATACTAACGTGAAATATTTATTTTCACAGAAATGGAACAGATACATAACTCTAGATGATATTCAGATTGAAGAGGGGCAATTAGCGCAAACAAATTATAGTACAACGTGAAACTGGAAATATCTCAATATTTAAACTTGCAAAACGAAGTTATTTGTATTTATATAATGAATTACTGTTACACAAAAAAAAATGAAGTAAATGAATAGTATTGAATGAAAGTGTGAATAAAAATAGAATGACCGCAGGACCAAAAAATAAATAAATTCGTCTGTTGTGCGGGTGTATTCGTAGGTGTTCGCTTTCATAAATACACATGTGTGTCAATATATATATGAGTTAGGAAGAGTGAGATTGGCGAAAATAAGGGCGGGACGGAAAAGCATCCTGTAGCATGTATTTGCCATGAATTTCTGTCAGGAACTACATTGCGGTTGCTGCATACATATTTACGGTGCAGAATATTATAATATTTACTTTAGACGACTCTGTGCCATGACACACGCAAAGTGTACTTTGCACTGTGTATATATACTCAACCTCTAGACGAATGTTTGATGCAACCTGTACAGTGTCTCCCAATGAATCAAATCATATCAATTTAGACAATATGGTTCATAAAACCAAGAGAGGAATTAGTCATGCTGACATGAACTAACCATTAAACATCATCATTTTGTATTTCTTAAATATACGTCCATGTAGTGTGCACTCTGCTTTCAGGGAATTCATCAATTCAATTTTTCACTGTTCCTCTCTTTCCATCCTTAAGATTTCAGAATATTGAATAACCATTTGATGTCAATCTTCAATACTGCACAAAGCATAAATAAAATAACTTGGCATTTTTTTCCGTTCGTTCATTCTTTATAATTAAAGGTCATTCTTGTTGCTAGCCTGAAATTATTCTGCGGATATGTTTTATGCTGATGAAAGTGGAAATTGATGGAGACACGTGAGGGATTTGTAAATATTACTATCATATGTTTTAGTATGGTAGAATCGTTAAATGTTAGCAGCAGGTGTGGTAAATAATTCAAGCCAACACGGTCTTGAGAAACCCTACTGCCACCAAAATCTTTGCGTTTATTACTGCGAGTATATTTTTTTGATTTATATTAATTAGTCACCCTCAACAATATTATTAGTTATGCATCAATAATTCAAAGCTCATTCTATCAAATTATGTTCCAGATGAATAGAACAATGCCACAAACTCGTGGATGGGGCTAGATAATATAAACCGTCTTTAAGCATAGTCATGTGGCGTGAGCAACTTCTAATGTGCTGCTGCCTTGCACTGCTGTCAGCATCGCAATCTCATTCAGGTGCGTATTTCCATACTAAATATTGCACACCTACACATACACTTCGATATATATTCTCGTCAGTTCATCTCATCTCGGTGCACAAATCACTTAGGCTTATGCAAATTGTGTTTATACACATTCACACACAGACATTACATTTTGAGACACGAATGTATACAATTACAAATAAATCAAGACTTCATACATCAGTTCTGCATATAGCAGCAGAGACTCTACTAGGAACTCATTCAGTATTTAATTATCAAGGTGTGTAGCATAAGTCTGCCATAAAGTGATTGAATTTCTACCCATTAACCGAGGAAAGCATTAATATCCTCAAGTTTATTACACTATGGGCATGGAACTATATTACATTCATATATGTTGTGTGCGCAAAATCGGCAAATATATAAATGCCTCTATGCCTTTATCTTTAGTTTGCAGAAACTGTCCGAGACACTTTCCACCCTTTGGAATGTTATGCAAATAACGTTTGTCCACGCGCACCCACGCACACATACTCTTACTCCGAGATTCGTGGTCTATATTACTGAATAGCAAACACGTTAATTTGCAACTATAAAGTGACCTACGACTACACACATTCCTCATATATATGAATATATATGCACGCTACGTCAAGTTGTTATCGTCACAATGCAGAAAGCTTGAAGTTTACATTATTCGAACGCTTGTATTTTCATGTTTGATAAAAAATTCTATATCTCATCCAAACATTGACGAATCTCGAGGTGAAATTTTATTTTTCTGAGATGACATGCTTGATAAGAACTCACATGACAATTGCCCATCATTGAATAATGAATTTATTTTTTCATGCATCGGGTTTTATTATTGTATCAATAAATTCTTTACATAAAACACAAAAGAGTATGAAGAGGTTTTAATTACTACCCATAAATTTTCTTTCCTACTTTCGCTTAATAATTACTGTTCACACTCCATCATGAATAAAAAACCGTATAAACTCATCTCAAACCGTAACATTAAATAAAAAATATTCACGATATTTTTCATATTTTGGCCTGTATTCATTATTTATTTATACATATGTACAGATATGAATCGTCACTTTCAGCGAAAGGGGTGTGCCACTTTGTGTGCTTGCGTGTTTGAAGTAATTAACGCGTACAACAACAAGGGTGTAGATTCGAACCTAGATCAAAACTGTGTGTAGACGGTTATACAGCGATAATAACGTCATACATAGCTCCAAATTCTCAGAATGAAAAATTGAAAACTCTGAAGTGGAGTCAATTTTGAGAAACTATCAATTTCACAACTCCAACCCTTTTCATTTATTTTTCCCCTAATTTTTATTATTTTTCTCTGGTTTCTCTTTCTCTACCAGCTTTATGAATATTTTGTCATAAATGTGATAGCAGCACAGTCAGACCCGAAAATAAAACTACAAAAGTACAAATATATTTTTTTTTTTATGATCAGCCATTACAGAGGTCCAGAAGAACGTCAAGAATTCGTGTGCATTTATCAGATCGGTGGTGTGTGATAAATTTATCTGCCGTGCTACAATACTACACCGACGAAAGCTCTGGAGTCATGCCAATTCGGTTATTTTATCTTATTTTTTATTTTCACCACTCTCTGACTAATGTCTCCAACGTGGAGCGATTCAGGACAAGGCAGCTTTGTTCTGAAAGAGCCTGCGTATATGAATTGCTGAGGCTTTTGCACATCAGAGTGACCCCTCCACATTGACGCGCACACACACACACACACTCACATATGTACACGCTTGCCTGTATTCATCCACTTCTTCTCGATGAATTGAGACAATATACGAATTGGAAGACAGAAGGAAGAAAAACAGGAAAATTCTCTCGAGCTTGCCAAGTCGTTTGGTGAAGCTACAAATCTAACTTCTCTTAACAATTTAGAAAAATCCATTTCAATGTCGTAAAACAGTGTGAAAAGAAAGTTAAAAGGAATAGGTAAAAGAAAAAGCATGAAATTGAAAAAAAAAAAAATAAATAAGGAAGAAAATGAAGCTTGGAATAAAATTCATCCTTCTCATTATTAAAATTGCAGCATTAAAAGTTTTAAAGAAAGGTAACTTTTTCCTTCGCATATAACAATTATTATAAAGCTTTAATATATATAGTGACTTGGTCGATTGACTTGAATGAAATGTTTTGGCATTCCTAGTGCTATGAATATGTCATTGAATCGCAGGTGATATCTTTTAACTTGTAGCTCAGTCGAAATAAAGTCGTAGTACCCTTTGTCAACACCAAATATTTTTATATCAGAACAACACGCAATTAAGACAATAAACCAACTTCTCTCAATTCGAAATTATCTATTATTACTCACAAGAGAATCGCGCGTCATCATTTCCATGGAAATTGAATACAAAAGTGACATTGATGAAGTTTCAAATTTATTTTGTTATTACTCAAAGCTGCATAATATTGTTCGAAAGGCTGTGCATTGATTTCCAATTCATCGATATCGAATCCAGTTTCTATTGACCCCTATCTACACACATGCACTCAACTCATGCATGATTAATTTCTAGAAAGAATTTTGTCGTTTCATCAAATTTATATTCACGAGCTTTCAATTACACTTCACCGCACCTCGCTAGTCTACCAACAATTTTCAATTCACAGAATATTTCCATCGATACTTCTAAATAAATCTCCGTCAGTACATCTACTCGAGAAAAAAAAAGAAATATGAATGGAGAAACATATCTGACGCGTGTGCTATGTGATGACCCAACCGAGACCATCTCGAACCATAAACATCTGCGTCAGATATTGTATATTTAATATATACCATTCAGAATGGTATACAACTATATATATCCTATACTCACCCGTATATACCAAGTGGAATTTTACGACCGCCCACGAGATTTGGAACGGCAAAAATGTTCAATGCCATGGGTGAAATTTTGAAGTGCGACTCCTACTGTGTGCACATAGTTATGCTATATCCGAAATTGTTCTCTGCATTTTATCGATAACACAGAAAAAAAACCAATATTCTTCGAGTTCGATATTGACGCTATACAGCCCTC
This sequence comes from Meteorus cinctellus, assembly GCA_030523045.1. Lineage (NCBI taxonomy): Eukaryota > Metazoa > Arthropoda > Insecta > Hymenoptera > Braconidae > Meteorus > Meteorus cinctellus. The sequence goes on along the minus strand of JAPYZF010000008.1, from coordinate 673,552 downwards.
AAGGTTCTCGTTAATACAGGGCCTGCGCTCCCATATCTCACCGCAAGTATTTTCATTATGCACGTAAAATACAAAAATGATGATGATAACATATATTAAACCCACACGAACTAAAACCGACTAAATTTTGTTTTGTTTGGTGTATTAAGTTGTTTTAAAATGTGTTTCAGTAATGACGCAATTGAATTACCATCAGCAAGAATAATAATTAAGTCAAAAATCGAAGAAATGTCGTAACTTATAAAAATTCTTATTCGTTTCCGCTGTAAATAATATTATGCAACTCTTGTCGTATCTGGAAACGAGAGGAAAAAAATAGACGTATAAAGAGAATAAAAACAATCCGTATTGCATAAATTTTCTGATCACAAATGTGTCAATGATAATGAAAGTGTCATTCTTGTGACAAAAAAAAAAAATAGAAACGAAATGCTTGACAGCATCGAACACGCTACATGAATTGACGACATGTATCATGGTGACATAAAAAGAACGGTTGATATCGTGAGTTGGTTCTGTGGAACTTGTTGAATTCACACGAGACTGAGTCAATGCAGGTAGCAGCCGAGAAACGACAACTGTAAGAGACGGAAGAGGTGAAACTAGGGTTGAGAGATAAATATAGATGAGATTCTCTCTCTCGAACTGGTTCGGCGTTTATGTTCACTGGTATAACGCATGTAAACGAGACAAAGATAAGTGTACATGAATACCAGCATTTTGAGTTAGATTTCAGTTTAGAAGATAGATATATTCAGATATGCATTCCTAATTAATATCTAAATACCACTTTAATTTTGATAACGTACATAGCGGAATCCAATCGACAGATTTAGACAATTATGGGCCAGCGAATTGCAATGAGAAAACGACAATCAGTAGACCAGTGAACAACATAAACCCATAGAAATGATATGATAACATTAGGAACTCAATTGATATTCAATCATCGATCAGGGTATTAATAGTTTTCATTTGAAGTTGAGTAGATTTACCCACAATTTATTTTTGCGACTTTTATTTGATGTTATGGTTGTTCATCTCAACTTCATTGTGCAATGGAACTTGTTGTGACAGGAAAATTACGCATTACCGCTGTTGATATTAGGTGGTCATTTAACGAGAGCTCAATCGTTGACCATGTTCTGGCTTTTCAAACGCATTGAATTGAATATAATTATCTCGTTTGGCTGCGAGTGATTCCCTCTAATTAAGGCTATTAAAAACAACCATCGTTGCGAGGATATACATCGATAGCTCTGATGAACAATCCTGAATAAATCATTTGAATGAAGTTTTGTACACAGTTGCTTACATGCAATCAACTTTTAGTTCGATATTTCAACACAGTCGGATTTAATAGGTCACATTGATCTGCAAAGATATGTTAATTTAATTCCCATCAGAGTTATGGATCGAAACTCACATTATAAATATGAAAAAAATTAAGAATAGTTTTATGTTATGGATGGAACAATGAATGAGTAATAATTATAATGGATAGTAGAGTAAAAAGTGAAGATACGGGGATGCTTGCTATTAAACATTAAATCCTTTACAAAAAAATAGAAATATGCCAAAGATTAATGAATATGCCAGTTAAGAACTCAGAATACTGTTTTCCATGAATAAATGTATTGTGCCATTGTACAATGCGCCGTCGATGAGAGATATCTGTGAAAGACTCTTGGCACGGAAATTACATCCTCACTTTCTCACCCTCATCGTCTATGCTTTCTCTTTTCTCTACCTCTTCTCGTACCGTCTCAATTCTTCTCATTCTGTGCCACTTCTTCAGTCAAGTATATTTCCTATATTCGCGTAGAACGGCTCCAAGAAAGAATGAAATTACACGGACGCCAGTTCAAGGAGTACCAAAATTTATCCCATACTCTCTTCACTGTCCTTCGGGACACTTTTTCACCTTTCCAGTTTCTGCATCCTGTCTACTTGATAATAGACATTTTTCTCATCCTACCATGAATCACATTATTCTGGCTATTCGATGGTTGCATGATTAATTATCTTGCCATAATATTTAGTCAATTTGATTTTCAATAATGAAATTGTAAAATTACCCACACGCAAAATATTGAAACAGAATTCAATGTTTCTTGTGTAAATATATGAATGAATATATGTATGTAAAAACAACATGATATCCAGGTAAAATTTAATGCAATTCAGGCTACTGAATTTAATTGACGAAGTGGGAGAACATAAACATGAATAAAACATTGAAATGGACTGTGCATTGGTGAATTGAAGTTATTTGCACTGCGAATACTCACCACGGAAATTATACAGTATTGTATCTGTGTTGCATGAGTTTGATCCAAACAGAAATAAATGCGAGTCACAACTCACCCTAAACTCCTACACCTGAAGAGGAAACAAAATATTTATAAATATATGATAATTGATGAAATACGTAATGAGAACGCCCTTTTTTCCCACCTGACGGAGCATTTGTCGAAACAGTTGCTTTTCTGCGAAATTTTAGTCGAAGCGAACTCATGTTAAGAATTCTCATGATACTCTATCACTTGCGTTGAGTAGAACTATATTACAATAACAATAGCACCAGTACATCAATGTTTGCAAACTTGAATTTATCATTTGAATTCTTAACATTGAATTGAGAATATTTTTCCTTTACCTGATTTCTCTGATCGAGTCTATTTAAATTTACCTGAATAAATCTTGAGAACAGGAGTGCCAATGTAATGAAATATAAGATTCACATATTACAGAGTGAATTCAATTCTTCAATTTAATTGATCTTCAGTCTTTGGTGCGCAATTCTAGAAGTAAATTGATAAAAAATAAATTGTTGACTTATTGGTTCTACAAAATTGGTCTCTGAGTGAATTTATATCAACTATTATTTTAAGAACGTTATAACCTTAACAAATATAGTACTCAACTGACGAAATGTCACGCTTCACGAATTCGTATGGAAAATAAGAAAGCACCTTCCATGAACCACACACAATATAAGTTGAAATTGCCTTGGCTTATGAAATATTTTTCTCGAGAAATGGTAGAGCAATGCAATAAATTCACTCGTTCTTTCTGATGGTAGATCGTCGGGTTTTCACATTTTCTACGCCAGTCAATCTATGTATGTATGCATACATACGAAAGTTAAAATATGAGAACCTGCAATCACATAAAACAAAGTGCTAACCTGTAAGAATTACCAAACAGAGAGAAAAAAGTACAAGCTCTCACATATCGCCACTGAGATCTCGATCAATCATGAAACTCCAGAGTATACTGAATACGGGTCAATTACAGTTAATGTAGGTTTAGCGACATGAAAAAAAAGAGTGCATGATGAAAAGCCTCTGGCAAATTCACTCTGATTTATCGCGTCCGAACTACAAGTGCTTCAAGGCTTGTATGTTTGAACTTTAATGTATCGAGTGGTAGTAAAATTGGAGTTGTATTGAACTGTTTAGAAACCTGCGTCGATAAGAGAGATGCATGTAGAGGGAATCTCAGTTGAGCACGTGAAATGACGAGACTAAAAACAGAATACAATTGTTTGATGGTAAAAAAAGAGTATGATGAATATAAAAAGTTCATTTACAATGCCCCTCTGACAAAGTGGTAACTTTGCAGGCATTCGGACGACATCAGTAAATATTGACACTGAGGATATACAGTTATCAATGTAATATATTTTGCACTCAATGTCAATGATAAAATGAATCCACAGTTGATTATTCAAAATAAGTAAAATGGCGATCATTTGATGCCATCCATGTATTTCTTTTCAGACTACATTCAAGTCGTAGCAGTATTAACGTCACGGACGGCGATCGAATATAAATATGATAATATTTTGCTTGCTCAAAAGATGGGTGAAGAAAACCATGAGGCCAACACGAAGTTTTGGGAATCGGAATCCGGGACACGATCTCTGCTGTTACCCTCAGAATTTTTATAAGTTACCTTCATCCTAGTGCAACACGGAAAAAAAATTGGGACGAGTACCAAGGGAAGAAAAATGAAATAAAAAATGATGACGATGCTCGAAGGAAGGAATGAAACAAAGTAGAAACGAAAGCGCGAAAAAGAAAAGAACTAACGAACGATGAGAATAAAGAACTTGTATTACATCTGAACTGAAAAATAAAAATGAAAAGAATGAAAATGGAAAACCAAAACTTTTCACATACAATTTTTTTCCTTCATGTCGAACATGCAACTTTTCTTTCCGTAAAACGGATCTTGTAATTTTTTCACATATTCCAAACATTCACTTACGATCAATATCCACATATCGTTCTTTTCTAAATTCTCTCACAGCGAAAAAATTCCGACTCACAAACGCTAAATAAACATCCGCGAATAATAACCAAGAAACATCATGAGGGAAGAAAAAAAAGGGTGGAATAAAGTGCAAGGTTAAGCTCGCGGAAGAAAAACCCGCCTCTTTTATTTCGTGAAATATTTCACCTACCCATCGTTCGTCGCTAAAATACACTACTTCAACTCTCATTATCTCCAATCCTTCTATATTATTCCATCATATTCAGCACTCGCTATTACGTCAGTGACGTTGGACTAAAATTTCGAATTCCAAAATAGCGTAGCAGTAGAATCCGATTAAATTCACACCAAAAATAAATTATGAATTACCTTATTTAATGCAGAATTAAAAATTATATTCCCCTATAATATATGCTTCGGAACAAAATTGAACTTCCACAAAATAATTGCACAGAATTTCAATGTCCATTCAAATTTAATAATAATACATTGAAATCTCGGTGCAATGGAGTTGAATGTGCAATCACAGCAAATGGTTTCTCGTTTAGCCGCACTCCGCCACACTCTCAACCAGTCGATGCGTCGCACCAGTGAAAAAGCTTCGGTGATGTCAGCCAAATAGTCTCAACCGTTCTGCACTCTTTTCTTTTATTCTATATCCCCTCGTGCTATCTTCAAACTTTGTGAGATTACGCCCGAATACGAAATTACGAATACGAGCTTACAAATTCTGTGATTCACATTTATTAAATATTATACGTATAAAGTTCTTTCTATTTTTCACAATATCGGAAATTGTTGCACATTACAATATTGGGAACGGAATATAAAATGTTCGTTGAGCTTCATTTGGCCCCTCCGAATTCGAATACAGTAATTATATGTTTGGTATATACGCGAGAGAATCAATTGAATATTTAATACCACAATATTAAAGTGAAGAGATAAAATCACAGCACTTACTTCACTTTCCATAAATAACAAATTATTGATCGCATACAGAGTTACATAATATTCAATACACTTAATGAACAAAAATATAGAATATGCGAATGAAAGAAGACTTAAAATTCAGTAAAAAATCACAATTGAACGCAGACGATGTTGGAATGAGATTTGCCTTTAGTCGCGGATTTTTTTCGCTCTCGTGTTCTCCGCTTTTGTCTCAACAGTAGAATATCATTCGTTGTTCCAATCACTAAAGACAATGATCAGTAAATACTATGGCATTTGAATCTCTATTGAAATGAGAGAATAGTCAGATGAAATTAGATTCGATGAGCAAATAGGAAAACTTTCAAGACCAAGAAATATTTCTTTTACTGATAAATTATGAATGAAAATACCATAAATGAAATAAAAACAAGCAAATTTTCAATAGTAATTTATATATTTTTCGTTAGTGGTTATTCAACGAATTTGAATGAGAAGGAAAATAAAACAGATTGAAGTGAATTTCATATTGATCCTACACCGTTTATAATAACAATGGGTCTTGAAACATCCTTTTAAATTTGAATTGAATTTTCATTTTAAACTACTTCATATAAAAATAGTCCTTTTCAAAGAAAAAATATTCGCTGATGAAAAAAACCCGATTTTCACGAAAACGCAATGAGAGAATAGATGTTATGCAACGAATGTAAAAAAAGGTATATTAATTATAGGAAGAGTATTATTCAAAGGTATTCAAAAATTGTGTTGTCATCTCCTATTCCAAAGATTACAGCTTTACCGGGGTCATTATTTTGAATAAGAGAACCTTCTTCACTTCACTCAACTATAAGACGAGTTAAAATGTCACATGTTATACATATCTGCTTATCAACTACGACATTTCGCGCGTTTGTATTGCAGCACATCCTACGAATCCTTCATGTGTAATAATGTTGCAATGAGTTCAACCCAATACAAATTTGATATGCACACTGTCTAATATTCTACCAAGCTATATTTTCATAATGGAAAATTCTGTTGAACTGTCACAAGAAGTTAAAGTCAAGCTCAACGCACTTGCCAACAAAATGTCAGCGTGAATCTACGTCAGTCTCTTTAAACATCAAAAATCGAATACTATGTTCTATATTTACCCTCATGAATTGTGTTTTTGTACAGTTGCAGATTCATCAACGACTACAGTTCCATTGTCAACGACACCAACGATTCGAACCACAAAACCAACGACAGCTGCAAAACGTTCAATAGCAACTGACTCGCCAATGCTGAATTACATATTTGATATACATAGCACACTCAATAAACATTACCATCATCGGGATAATCGACTAGGACCTCACTTTGAGGGTGAAAGTCAAAACGTCACAGCCCAAGCCGGTGCTACTGTTATACTTGACTGCAAAATATCATTATTGCAAGGCAAAACAGTAAGTATCATCGTTGAAACTCTCGAAAATTCATTATGATAAAAAAACACCACACAAAAAAAAATTCTATTCTATAAAATTTGACGTTATAAATTTTAAAATACAATGGATGAAATTGAATATCAAATATTGATTTGTTTTTATCAAAAAACTCCACCTATCTCAATACATTTTTTTTTCTCATAATTTTATAACACATTTGTACATGCCCCTTAATTTGTCACACGAATTTTTCAAGGATCTCTAGATAAATTTTATAACAATGTATACATACATGCAAGTAAAATTGACCCAACTAAATTGCCTGTTCAATAATGCCGTGCGCAAGCATTGAAATCGAAATTGACGAGCGTGTATACCGCCTACTATACGTTCTTTGTTCACGCGATAATGTCCATTGGCTCACAGCCACTCATGCATACAGAGGTAGTGTCGGTATCTCGCTTGTTCAAGTACGCGAGTGAACAACACATACGGTCCAATTGCAGTTCCCTGGATAAATGGGTATGCTTGTTCGTTCGCGAGTATAGAACTGTACTTCTATCTCCTCTTATCGATTGTCCCTGATCAACCCGATTATCGCTAATTGTCGTTGTACCATTAACGACCATGTAACAGGGCAATTGCACGATATATTGAAAAAATGGTCTATTGTTACTCTCAATAAATAAAATTGTTTCAATCCTTCTATTTTTTTATGCTCAAAGGTTTCCTGGGTACGAAGGCACGAGGACGGTGAAAAAATGACACTTCTCACTTATGGTCAACAAACATATACTGGTGATTCAAGATACACTGTCGAATTTCAGTATCCCGACAATTGGCGATTGAAAATACGAAGTGTAAACAGCAGTGATGAAGGACAGTACGAGTGTCAAATAAGCACACATCCGCCCATGACAATCTTCGTCAATCTTCACATCAATGGTAATTATTAATTATATTTTGCTTCTGTTGCCATTCAGTCCAATTCAATTTCGCCCTATACTGAATGACACATAACAGATGATTCAATAGTGTTATATTTGTTCGAGTTATTGATTTTTCATATCTCTCCATTGATCTTCTATTCTTTTTCTTTCATTACTTTTTAATTCTTGAGAGAAATAAGACCAATCATGAAGTAGGCTCAAAAACCCTCCAATATCACGTTGATTGTGACTTATTCGATTTCAATTGATCTCCTCGTGACTGTGCGGAGAATGATGATAGGACAAAAAAATGGAAGAAAAACGAACAAGTGGAAGATACTGTCAAGTGCAGAAACCAGGATGAGGTTGAAATGAGTTCAACGAGCAATCATCTCGTAAATAAAATGGTGCCTCCTTATCGATGGATAAATAAGCTGACAAGCAAATTCCGATCAGGGGTAAAGAGTACGAGGAGAAATAATTCAGCATGTGGCATAAAAGGAAAATTTGAATACATATTTTGTCATATTATCTTAATTTGGAGTTCATCGATGGCTCCAAGTTATCGACAAGGACACTGCAATCGTTCACTAGCATCTGCACTTCGTGATGGAAAGAAAAGAAAAAATCTTCTGGCGAATTTAGCTGATTTGGAGCACTCACGAGTTATCGAATTGACCGAAAGCAAATAGAAGAAATTGAAGAAAAGTGATAGCGACCTAGTTTGCTTATGCTAAGAATAATGATCTGTATATCGAGAAAGTTTGAAGACTCAATTCTTTATTGATGGCTGCGTCACGTGATCTAGAAAATTCGAGAAGAAATGTATGGATTTTCAATTGTTATGTAAGGATTCTATGAATTCAAATTATTCAGAATTACAATCACTATCTCTTACAACAAAGCTTGATATTTCCATATTAAAAATGAATTTTAGCGATTATTATTAACAGTTTCTGGTCGAAATAATGTTATGTTTCAAATATTTATGATGACAAACTGATGCAGCGTACTGAGAGAGAAGTGAATTGAATATTTAACCAGTCGTCGTAACGAGCTAACCGCCGTTAATAGCAAAGTGAATTTGTTTCCCCAAGTCATCTAAATCTGAAAAAAAAAGTTTGATTTCTATTGATATCCAGATGGATTGAAAGATCAAACGGAAAATTGATTCATTTCCAGAAATGTAGAAATTCCAAACTGTATGTCTTTAGTATCCCATTGAGGAACTCGATCGTAAGACAAATTAGAACTCGATGCACATGTAATGGTTTCGCTGTCGGGTCTTCTGGTGCAGATGAAGCATTTATATCGGATGAATGAGGATCAATAAAGGCTGCGCACAGCCCGAAACATAGAGTGAGACATGAGAAAATCCCGCAATTAATTCCAAGTGTTCGATTGAGTGGATTTAACCCGAAGGGATGCTACTAACGAGAACATAATTCTATAGTTTGGATACTACGATATACAGGCAATATATATTAGTGGGGATAAAGATACTTATAGAATAAGCGGTCAATCGAAAAACACGTGAAATACGAAATCAAATCGTTAGAATTGTTTTGAATAATTAATTTAATTTAATGTCATCATATTTTCATCATTGTTCGAAAACCCATCATAACATCGGGATTGTAATTGTATTTCATAGCACACTCTCAAACCATGTATGAACCAATTTGCATTTTTCAATTAAACAAAATGAAATGAAGGGATGAAAAAGGAATAATAGGAAAGCAATAAAGATGGAATGACGATGTAGCACAGACGAGACGAGAATATTAGAAGATTTTATAATTGCAGCTCGCGGTTTGTATGACACGAAGAAGCCGGTGCAAAATTACTTGAAGCTCGCAATGAGAAATTAAGATTTGCAACAGGGAGTGAATAATAAAGATGCATACACACATTAAAAATAAAATGATGAATAGGAACACAGAAACTCGTCTAAGAAATCATACAAAGTACAAACATTCTTCAATATTCAATGCAATAACATATAAATTGCATGATATATTAATCATGCGTGGCAACTACAAACGATGAATTGAATTTCGTCAGATTGGAGCACAACATCGTCAGGGGCGTTCCATCATAACAACGGAACAGTCAACATGACAACTGCAGCATCGTAATACAATTGCGATGATAGTAACAGAACAGTACACGCGCACGTGGACGACACTGGGATCACTCTTAGGTATAAACCATTGGATTTGCTATGTGCCACGCAAGCTGAACAAGAAACAGAGCTTATCCTCTCTCTCTCCATTAGCTATTAAAGCTGATTCTGCATTTGAATTCGACCCGCATATAGAGATGTGGATGCAAGCGAAATCTTGGCGTTTAAGCTTGTTAACGATGCCTTCATATTTATTCGAAAGTATTCTGTGCAAAAAAAATCATCAATAATATTTTCTACAGCTTAATTTCCTTTCTATACAGTTATTAACTTCTTAAAAATCACGGGATAAGTTATTACATCAATGAATCAATAATATATCAATCATCAGACGTGAGAGTTCGTAGAAAGTCGATTGTGTTTGCACAGACACGATATTTACAGCACATAGGGTATATGAGCGCCATAGCCTCCGGGTGTGTGGGTATTGCTACAGAACCACGCGGACACGTGGAATAACACCTAAACACATGATGTTTCAATTCAAGACTCTTGGATTTTGCACAATTCATTGATACGAGTGTTCAGATGCAACTTACGCATATACTCTGTGATATTGTGCATGCAGTCCCTGCAAGCCTATTCCCCATGCAATTGTGAAATTGGATGCTAACAATTTTTTACGTTTGCAGGATATTTCAATACACATATCTACAAATTCTTCTTTCATTCGGTCGGCTTCCGGACAGAATCTACCTAATACAAACAATTTTTATCATTAACGAGATGAAATGTTCATCTATTAAAACAAAAGAGTATTTATATGAAATCAGATTGATTTTACCTATCCAAGGTTTTTGTATAGTTGAACTAATCAGCACGAGCATGACAACGGATGTAAGAATGACGTGCATTCTCGACGAGAGTTAAAAATTTAATCGTAACCAAATGTATGGGCATCTCAACTACCTACCATATGAAAACAGAAACATATATTGGTTATTATATATTGGTTCTTATCTTACACCATTAAAATTCCGTGTCGGATATTGCCGACGGCGATATTGACTCAAGTGAATTTATCTTCGGTGAAATCGAAAAACTAGTATCGGAGTACATACTTTTCAGTGCGAGTCGACATAAGAATGTGTCCAAATTTCAATGGTATAACGTGTCGTCATTCATTCTATTATTTTACGTGTTTGATCATTACTAGATATGGATATTCGATGTTGATCTGGCATCGGCTCCCCATATTCAATTATGTAAATACATATGGTGGCACATCTGGGATTCTGAATTATGTGTAAATAGAAAATAAGTTACAATAAAAAATTGGAGTAACTATGAATATTCATGAATTCATTGAGGAAATATATTTTGTGAATTTATGGTTTTGAAATGAAACTCAGTTGTCGAGGAGAATAATCACAAATCGCAATGAAACTTAGTACAATGTTGTTTCTTTACCAAGATAATGAAAACCGCATGTTCAAATCTTTATATCTCAGATTAAACTTGATAATCTTTTGATCCACACAATAGAAAAATGTTTATGGCCATTCGCGACGAAATCTCAAACGTCGCATTGTGACTCTGTTTATTTCTCTTCAACACACTTTTATATCCATTTTAGACATTCAATGTATGTATAGAATGTATATATAGATCGTATTTAATTAATCCAGTTAGAGTACATAATAAAATGAAAAAGTTGGAGTCGAAGTTTCCGGTATTGTATGCAAGAAATGTACCAACAATGCCTCATATTCATATTCAAAGATATATTGGGTGCGAGTCCAGTCATAATACAATGCCGACAGAATTCAAAAGGCTGAACATTCTGCAAAGACACCAGAATCAGGTCTCATTCTCGACAGAGTTAAAGAATAACTGGAATATAGAAAGAAATAATGCAAGAACAGGAAAGGCGTTGAAGAACGCGAGATTACGAGAACACGTCTTACATATTTATGAGTCGCTATTCCTATGGCATTTTCACGACAACGTCGAGAGATGGAGAACAATGATGATGAGTATATGCCGTGGTGAATATGAGCATTTAGAAAAATCTTCGACGTATCGCAAAATAAGTTAATGTTTTTCTTCGATCCATTCAAGTGAAAATTATCGTAGAAAGAAAAAGAACTTGATGATTCATCGTCACGTACTCAACGAATGAGGATCAATATTGTGAGGAAACCCTCTTGGACTCTGCTTTTACACAACAAGACGAAAGTATTCCATCGCTGTATAAAAAGGTAAGACGGTGCCACAGAGAACTATACAATCTCTTCTCACAACTTGAAGAAAGCTCGGTCGGGGGACAAGGAAAGTTTTACGTGACTCAGAAGCCAGCGAAACTTTATGCACCTGCGACCGGGATAGACGCTGGATCACACGATGGTCCTTCGGGAGTGCAAGACAAAAAAAGAAGACGAAAAAGAAAATAAAAGGTAGATACTCACGACGAAGGAGAAGCGCCCCGTATAAAGTCAGGCAGGGAATCCTCGTCGCGTTTTCCTTTCTCATCTCTTTCGAATCTTATGTATACATATATATTCTTTTTTTCCTTAAAGGGATTTTCTTCGAATTTCACTCCGGCAATATTTCAATTTTGATCCTCATCGAATGTGCATTATCAGAGTTAATATTTCTTCCTTCTCCCATTTCGTTAAAAACGTATGATTTTTTTTTCTATTTGGGAGTCAATTTTTGTTTATACCCACGCAATTTATCGTTCATTTTTGCAGTTAAGTTTACTCAATAAATTTGTTTCAGCACCCTCTGTCCAAATAATTGACACAATGGGTGAGCCATTGAGAGACAAATACTACGAGGCAGATAGTACAATTGAACTTCTATGTGTAGTACGACACATGGCAATGCAAATGCAATACAGTGTTGTCCAGTGGTTACATGGAAACAGAACTCTGAACTATGACACTACTAGAGGTGGAATTAGGTAAGCAAAATCTGACTATACCACAAAATGACAATCGCGGGCTGAATGTTGATGTGGGCTTGGAGAAAGGATGAAGAGAAGTGAAACAATTGAGTGTATGCACAAGCCCGCATCGACCTCCATTAAACTTTTACGCATGCTATGGTCCCAATTGTATTTAATCATTTCTCAAATACTACCCGCGTATAGGTTCGGATGGTCGATCTAGACTTGACCACCAGAATCCATTAAGCAAACGCCCCAGTCTACTCCACTCATTTTTATTACTTGTATACGGGGTGTTTTATTGCATATTTACTTTTGAGTTTACACAATTACCATCGTTCTGTTGATCAATCGTTCGCTTCATCGGAAGAGCATCTACATGTATTTTGACGTTTAATGATATATTACTGCATTCCAATTATCACCCACAATAATTATTGCCACTAACCCATTCTGCACATTTAATTATTTGGAGAACATTGAAATATTCGCTCTATTATTTCATATCACACGAGAACAAAAATGGTGTTATGTTAAAAAAAATTTATCTCTACTTTTTTGATACAGCAAACACGTTGAAAGAGTTCGGGTGAAAAAAACAATGGCACTATCGCACCAAAGCCGCATATAAATTCTGAGAATAATACTACAAGTATAATTTGTATACATTCGTTATCAAAATAAATTTCATTGGCCTCCGACTTTATAGCCTAACAATTCAATTATATTGAATATGAATTTGAAAATACCTTCAAATGCTGTGTAAAATTTTCAGAATTCACGGAACTAAAATTGCATTGGAATAAAGTTATTTCTTACCAAAACAACGAAAGCTCATAAATTGTTTTGTCAACTCTGTTGAAGATATGCCGCAATATTCTCCCATTCTATATCCGTATATATATATTATGTCTTACGAATACATCATCAGGTTAAGTTGCATCGTTTTATTCCCAGTTGAAGAACAGATCTGAAGAGTGAATTTACAGTTCTCGTGGGGCATCCATCATCATCGAAGTGTAAATAGTTGGATGCCATCTTAGTGAATGATCACGTAGTTGTCGAGTGTGTCTTTTGTTGTTGCTCAACGATGAAGCTTTGAAGTGAAAATCAAGTTGTGTTAGTCAACAGCAGAGGTAGCGGCGTTAACGAGTCTCTCTTCTTGAGAATAGACTGCCTTGATCGTTTGGTTTCGCAATGTCAGTCTACAACTCACCGGCCATGGCTTTATTTCTTCCACCTAGCCTCTCATTACAACCCATTCATTTCAACAATCTTTTCAACCATCAATGTGAACAAACACACGAAAAATTGAATGATGAATTGACTTTCGATAAGATGAATATTCAGTTGCATGAATAATTAATCAATACTTCGAAATAAAATTCTGAAAAAGATATTCGTGAGCATGGAATTTTATAAGTAAAAGAGCATCGAATCATTCATTTGGACGTTTTTTGCATTCAAGAAATTGCAATGTAGAAAAAAAAGAAAATAACGAAAGGAATGAAGCAGAATAATGAGAATGAACAAAGGAAAAAAAAAAGAAGAGTATAACAAATAACTCTTATACTAAATTTCATTTCCGCGAACTATCGTCTTCTGTACGAATTTGCGTAATTGGTCGACTCCAAAACTCTATAACGTTGTCTGTTAAATGGCTTTTACCGTTTACTCGACAACGCGTCTTCGAAACATATTTATATATGTCCGAACAAACAATGCATCTTCTACTTCGCGCTAATTGGAAGGAAACAAATTTATATAAAAATGTTAATAGCGCATAACAATAATTGATACAATACCATATTATTTTCAAAAATCTAATGTGGAGTCGTATATTGTATCTAAAATCAATACACCAACTATCGATAGCTCGAGTAGATAATAGTTATAATTTTCTCACTCTACGTGGTCCCCACTCACTGTATGTGGTTCGTTACTGCACGGTAAACCACAGTGATTGAATTATTTCAACCTTTCATGAACCAAAGCCATTTTCCAACTATGGTTATTACTAAATATCAATATAATCAAACAAATTCGAAATCCGAAATAGTATCGCAAATGGAATTCACACCTGTCGTGATAATTTTTAATGTCTATTCACGCGCATACACCACAATTTAAAATATTGAATGAAATTCTACTCTGCCTATTCGTACGAATTAAAATTGATTATCAACCCATGAACAGACAACTGTCTGACAAAAAAATAATCCAATTCATTATCCATTTGAACATATATCGAATGCTTTTCTTCCATCGTGCATTCAAGAACTCGATCAGCCCCAATGTTTTTCCAAGTTGGATTGAATGAGGGAAGAAAACGAGAGAATTAAAATAAGAGAACTTTGGAATTTTTAATTGTAGGAAACATTCTAATGTGTGATTCACCAAGAGAAAATCGTGGCTGGTTTAGCAACAACTAGAAGCCATCCCATAGTATACCGTATTACCCACTTGTAGATAATGAATGGATAAATTGTGAGAAAAAGTTTTTCAATTAAAGTTCTGAACGACGAAGGCAATGCTGAGCCAACTGTGCGGCTTGGGTAAACCTATAGTGTGGCTTGCCGTTTGTTAACCAACCTACATTTTCTTGTATTTTTTTTCTCTCCTATGTATTTTTATTTTTATCCGACATCTATTGCAATATAAATCAGTCAATAACTCAACTACTTGAATACCATAAGATTTCTACTCTGAATTTTCCCGTGATATTTTTCTCTACATTTCCATTCACCTATTTTTCTCCCTTCCACTCTTTGGTTTCTTTTTCTTCAATTGACATATATTGTGTCCATGTCAGTTTCAATTATTCAACTTCATTCGTATTATATTCATGATTTCAGTGTAAAAACAGACCTGATGGAAGTAGGTGCAAATTCAACGCTGAGCATTGCAAAAGTTGGACCAGCCGACAGTGGCAATTACACATGTGCGCTCACCACAATGCCGGATCAGCCAGCAACAGTTCATGTTCACGTGTTGAACGGTGAGTAAGTTTATGCGCGAAGTAAAAGAAGAACAGAAAAACAATAGAAGTGTTGTGGAGAAATAATAATACAATAGATGATACTTAATATTTTTTCATAGAATATATTTACATTTAATATAAAAAATGTGCTGAAGCGTGTATCAGAATTGATTGATGAATAATTTTATTTATGGTAAATTTTTTTTCAATTGATAGAAAATCAAAGTAAATATGAAAAAAAAAAAAAAAAGATATATTCAGTTTGACAAATCCCTGGATAGGAAGTGAATACACCGAAAGTGTCCCATAATAGAGCCACGCAGTGATTTTCGCTGATATTTTTTCTCGCTGTTTCATTTTGAATAATTGACTGGTACGATTGTGTGTGTAAACGAGAATTAAATATGGAAGTGGTGTTTGAGTGGCCCCTGTTTGTTTCAGGAGAAAGTCTAGCAGAGCTTCATCATGGTACCGCAACCGTTCAAAGTAACAAGGATGTCATTCTACTCATTTTCCTCGGCTTCACTGTGTCGCAATTACTCCTTGTGCTGAGATGAAGAATTGTCAATTCAGGCGTTGGCAGAATGAAAAAGGAACGAAAACAAGAAAGGAGAATATGTCTGTGCACAAATGAACATTTTTTTTTAAATTATCGTTTCTTTTCTCTTGTCACATGAATATGAGCCTGATGTCAGCCACAAAGAATAATGAATAAAAGTCATGGATAAACCGACATTGTTATGACTTCACGTAACGGGAATAAAATGAGCATTCATGTGAACTGTGTGTAAACATGTGACGATTTAATCACCAGGATGTGTTCATACTACATCCACTATAACGGTCGTCACGAGATGCACATAATTTTTATAAGTGTATGATATATTCCATATAAAAATTCTGCATTTTTGTTCAATCTTACTTTCGTATTTTATCAAAATATTACTCCTTCAACGTCCCGAATGAATTATGCATATTGTAAATAATTTATTGTTCAAGTTCAATGAACATTAATATTTAAGGCAAAATGAGAAATAATTGTTCTTATGATTATATATTGAAGAAAAAAATATAAAAAAGAAAGAAATAAAACAAACAACAAATAATGTGGATTTGGAACCAAAATATTTAATTGAAAGAATTAAAATATCAAATTTGATCGCAACTTTGGCTTTTATTTCAAATGAAACTTAGAAATTTGTAAACAATCATGGAACACTAATTAAGAAACTACTTCTGATCAAAAGGGAATTCCAAGACTTTAAACAAGGATTATTTTTTATTACTATCAAAATAATATTGATTGAACCAAGGGATAAACTTTCTGACATAAGTGATGATTGTACTCGACCGAAATATTCTATCAGCATTCCAAAAACATGATTTTCTCGATTCAGAAGTACTTTTTTTCCAGTGCAATCCTTTCCATAATGAAAAAGAAAGGAACTATCGAAGTATGCGGTGAGCTATCAGGATCTCAGATATTTACTGTCCAAGCTTCTATGAATGAAATCACGCGAAACGTGAAGATGAAGATCAGGAAAGTTTGGTTTGAAACGGATGTCTTTGACAGAACTTCGCATGATTATACGGAATCAGAGTTTTGGGGCTGATATAGAGGAAATATCCACCGTGAAACTAGCTGAATAATGATTTGTGTGGAAATACGTTCAAAACGTGAAAACATGGTGATAAGAGACGGCGCATAGTGCAATGTCGTAACCAAAAACTTGTGCTTTCTGACACGCTTTCTTCTGTGCCAAGTCTTCCAAGTTCTGCTAGACTCCCACATGAAACTAACAGGTGTTCGTTCAATATTTTCAGTAGCGATAAATTCAGGTACGCAAACCGGAAGTGAAAGAGTACGACTCAGTGAGCAATAGTAATAAGATAAAGTCACAGAGGTTTTTCCAACGTTTCAGCGCACTGTACTGCAGTGGATGCTAACTTTATTCACAACTCCCAGTGGTCAAATCATGGTTGGGTACTCTCGTGTCCAATACTACGTTTATTGCTGCCATTTGCAAGTACTTAACTTAGAAATATTGGTTACGCAGTACAATTCACAAAGTGAATGAAAATGATGAAGAATAAATCAATATACATTGCAACAAGTAGGAAAAAACAAAAGAAAACGAAATAACAATCATTTGGAGAACATAAAAATCTAACAATAATCATTACGACATTATGATTTGAATTGTGAGAGAGTGTGGTAAGTAATATTCATATTATTCTACCGTCCGGAGCGCGAAAATGGAGCAGAAACTCTACCGCCATCATATTAAATATTAAATATACATCGTCATATATAGCGAAATAATTTTCGTCCTGCAAAATTGCAAGGGCACTGCCGCCGTCGAGAAACGAATACTCTCCAAGAGCGTATACTACATTGTAATAACATGGTTTACATTTATGCATTTTCTTCTCATCAGCATTTGGCATAATTTGAATAAAGTTTCTTCCTTTTTTTTGTTGCCCCTCCGCTTTGCTACTATATTTGTAAAAGGGTATATCGCTCTAAAGGCACAATTTTCGAAATGGTTTTCAACAGATAAGATATGATGCGGAGTAATAAAGTATTTATTGATCGTAGATGAATATGACTACTTTACTGTTCCAGTTTTCAGAATGAAGAAGCTTGAAGGACGAGAAAAGTTTAATCTCTCTTTCGTGCTTCTCATTATTCACAGAATATTTGATAGACTGAAAATATCCAAATCGTATAACCAAAAATTTCATAGTATATATATATTTGAGAAAAAAAAGGATTAAAGACTGAGTGAAGATAAAACGAATGGCCTCCTTTTCTTTTACTCACATTCCTCCATCCCATTGTCAATATTTCAGGGTGAATGAAAGTAAATCCGCTAATATCTTTGATCTTCAGAAACTGCAGAAGTTGGTGAAATGTCAAACAGAAGAAAATCATTGTACCGTAAACGCTCAAAATCGATATCAATTTTTTGCCGTTTTCTCTCTTCATTTTATTCTACGTTTATTTCATCGTTGCGCCAGACAAAAGCAAATTTTTTTTTTCCTTCTCTCATGTTTCCATTTGCCAACGTGACATGTAGAGATAATAAGGACATGAAAAAAGAAATGATGGTCAGTGTAAGAACGGTCTTCCGACCGGATACAGATGAATTTTTCTCCTTCTTTTCCTCGAAACTATCAGGAAGTACAAGCAAAGGGCCAAGAATAAAGGGCGCCTGAAGAAAGCTCTCATAACATTTAAAGGAATTCTACTGACTCAACGACGTTCATGGGACGTGGCACATCCGGTAAGCATATCGTATCAATATTCCCCACATCGCACGGATTCATCCGAAAATTTAGAATCAATCAAAATGAAACATTGAATCGAATTATAAAGGAATAAAAAAAAGCATCGAATTCATGTGTTGCAATATTCACAAATCAATGTAACAGCGGGATATTGGCAATAAACATCATTGGGCATGAAAGATTTCCGAAATGGTGTACCAGCAAAAAAAACCTCAATAATATTGTTACGATCAATCAAAAATTTCATTTGATTCGATCGCACGCGATGAATTATATCTTTTTAGTATTTCGCACCCATTCGACAAGGACGTTTCAGAAACGAAAAAAAAAAAAAAAAAAAAAAAAAATAGCAGTGAACCACTCAAACGATATTTGTGGATGCTAAAGGGTGTGGAGTTGAATTGAAAAAGGGTCGATTGAATTAATTTTCAGCTGCTCCCATCCCGTCATTTCAATTGTTCACTGTTCGATGCGGAAATATTCGGAATGTACAAGCAGAGAGAGAATTCCGAATCCATTTCATATTGCTTTGAAATTAACAATGGTTATATGCACATCGAAGTATGACACATACATTATAAGGTGCAATAACCATTAATCCATATTACAACACGGTGCAAATGAATGATGCCATTGAATATCGCATATTAACAGTAACGATAAAATAGAAGGAGTGGAAAACAAATAAATTCTATATGATATTATGTGAACACATTTATCATCCTTTATTCTCGGATATTGGGTAACTTGAAGTGGCTCGAAAATCGGCACTATCAAAAACCATCAATGGTGAAATGCATGATCCAACGTGGTGCTTTAATGCTCACCAACTTAATTACTTGCTTCGTGCAATCACATAGAAGCTCATTGAGATGAAGCTTATCGAAATAGCCTATCGAGATTGATGCTCATCATGATCCCATGTGCGGTGGTTCACCGATACTTGAAGTTCGATGAAACTTGAATGTGTTTATTAATGAATTCACTAGTTATTAAAGTAATCCGACATCAATATTGTTGATAGACATCACTAAATCTTTATTTGATAGCTATGCGTGAATGTATGCTCTCATAGTGATATGGCATTGAAATAATGTAGAGGGGTAAAACGAATTGAAAAAGAAAAAATATGACAAACATGAGTAAATATAGACTTTGTGAAAAGTATCTTCTGCATAGTATGCACTTTCAAATATTATAATTCAATCAATTCCAACATGTTACGAACCAATCAATTATTTTTTTTTTCACTTCCATCATCATTAAATATTGGAATATCAACAGGTCAGTCCGAACATCAGTCACTCAATCGTATATGAAAATCAGCCACACGTGACATTTGAAATTGTACATGTCAACAATTCCATGATGAAAAAACAGATAATAAAAAAAAATACGATAGAAAAGTAAAGAAAAATATTTATGAAAACAATATTATGTTACTGTAACAACAGATGTGCATAACCATTCCACAAATAATCTGCATGAATAATTTCATAATAATTGGAACGAAAATATTGCACGGAAATAAATTCAACTGGAAATATGCAACTATGACATTTTATTTACCAGATTAATATTTTGCAAATCATGAGTTTCACGCAAAAAATCCTCTGACAATCTCTCACCATACCGCTGAACTACACATCTAATTTATTTCCTTTGTACAACACAAATTTGATGCTTTTAAGACTTTCACCCACAATTCATAATATGATGCAGGGTACAGAATTACTCACCGTACAAGAGCGTCTTCTCAACGCTTATACCATTAAAACTTATCACGCTGATAATGATTAATATTGATAGCTTCCTAGAAAAGTTCCAGATGATTTAACTGAGAAAACTGAAATGACGATCCTTCCGTATTCTATAATCCATTGGTGAGATACATACTCAACCTTGATAAACTATTGCTCTACAAGAAAAAAGAAAAATTAAGATTGACGTGTTCCAAGAGAATTTTATCACAAAAATGAATCAATTCACATAATTTTGCTCGAGGAGAATTCAATGATTATCTCCATAGATACAGATATATAAAAAGAATTATATATATTCTCAAAATAGACCATTTAAATAAATTGATTAAAGAACGATAAGAGCGAGAATTAAAAAAACGAGAATTCGGTCAAATTTTCAAAAGACAGACGACGATTTTTCGTGGTGGCACTAATCTGACGATTGGACTATTCTTTATCCTCAATTTTTCCATTCTATTCTCGCAGCATCATCAGATTTAATTCTGCCTCTTCAAAGAAACGATAATTAATATGCTTTTCAGTGACTTCAACTTAGATAACGCAAGGGCTGCACTTTAGCTGTGATTTCGCCGCAAGCAAAACTCTGTCGTGTCTCTCTTTTAGTTCTGTGAGCGCTATATACGCAACTTGCAAACCGTACATAATGGTGTAATTAATGCGGGCCCGAGCATTTTAACGCTATACCGCGCAGTTCTTGGTCGAAAAACTTTCTGCACATGATTCAGTATACGTGACGCAATTAATTTGTAACTAAACAATAAACCACTAGTTCCAAAATAATTTGTACAGCTCTGAAATAAAAATTCACGTAGTTGAATTATTAAATGTTTACACAATTCATCACAGATGATCAGTTGGCAAAATAGCAAACTATTATTTCCCATTAATTAGGACGAATCAACGACTCCTACTACCGTCACAACCAACTTTATTATTCCTGTTATCGTATATTTTGGATCTGAAGTTGCACAAGCGAATAAATTAGCACTTCGAAACTCGCAATTAAACTGTGCAGGATTCCTCCTCTTACCTTCATCTGATTTTCAATACAAATTATTAGTCTGTTACGCGTACGATAGAAAATGGAGAAATGAACAGAAATAACTGAATGGCAGATTGTTGTTGAATTTGAGTGTCGTAATTAATTTCACTGCCACTCAACAAATTAGAAATATGTGTATCAGTATATGTGTAAAATTGATACACAATCAAACTCGGCATTATACCAATATGCATTCATACAATATTCACATCAATGTGAACACAATTTCGTTGAGAATTATCCTATTCATTTGCATATAATTTGCAGTAACATGAATCAGGGCATATATAAAGTAGATCGGAATGCTCATATTCAATCGATGATTCACGAATATATTTGCGATATAAAAAATGCATTCACAAAGAAAAGAAAAAACCTTCAGGTCGTCTTACAATTTATTTATTTTTACTGCGAAGAATTCAAGGAGATGATGCTTTTCATACCATCGTTCAAATTTATTCCTCTTAGTGAATATCATTTACGATACTCTGATCATCATTCCCCTGGTGCAACTGTACATGAGAAGCAATATATATTTTAAAAGTATAGAAATATCATAAATTGCATGAACACGAACTCGAGACCTCTACAAAATGCCAAAGCTCTCATCGTTATTTATATGAGAAAACTGTACAGAAAGGTGATGATTTTTATTCATGGCGCAACGGGTGAGACACGTATAATGCTGGGGTATAAACGAAGTGAAGGTGGAGACAGGTTAAAAGGTATATGTATGGTAAGGTAAAAGCATAAAGTTCACCATATGGATCTTTCAACCGCCATTAGACCGTCATTAACCCACTTGCGCTGAACATGACCCACGATTGGACCGGTCCAACAGGTTAGTAAGGGATCTCGCAAGACCATGAATCTCAATAAACTTCTACAAAAATGCGAAAATTACTTTGGGCACTCGTGAACTTTTTGTATAGATGAATAACCGACTCCTCAGCGGTCTGCACTTATAATTGACAGAATTTGAAATTGAATGGATGAATGAAGACATGATCGATAACGAATGAAATATATATTAACAACGTCATCAATGGAAATTCACGATGTGACAGAAGTTTACGGAACTATTCCAACAGGTTCACCACGATGCATTGACTCAATGTTTGAGTCTAGACTCTTCCTCTGGTACTACCTACTCCCGACACTGAGCAAAAGCTCGTACAAAAGTTTTCAAGTTAGTGTAAAACTGCAACTTCCAAACGAAAGCACGAAAAGTTTGGGAAAAAATGACTCAGAAGTTGAGACGAATGACGTGCGCAGTTCATTTGAACGACATTGTAGTTTGTCGACCGTCTACCAGTATAAAAATGTCAAGTATTAAACCATATGTATTGTTGCCTATGAATATATATATATAATTATATACATTATATAGTTAATGGAGAAAAATGATGACGACGAACAACAGAGCAAAGACGAAAGCATCCGTCAAGTTACAAAGAGGAAGTAAACTTCATGAATGAATTACTTAAAACCATTTTGCTATGCTCCATTTGTAAAGAAAATCGATGCAAACCCACCGGAACAGACTCTTCATCCGTTTTATAGTTAAATTGAAACTTCATTTGTGAACAAAAGTTCACTTCTATTAAATCTTGAACAAGTTTCACCTTAGATAAATGTACGATTAACCTCGTATTCACAAACTTATAAAGCAAAATCAATTTTCCACATACAAATCATTACTCATTTGTTACTTATGATACCAATAACTTTTCTCTCTCTCTCACATAGATGACTATCCCAGTCGCGTCTTCAATTTGAAAAATACTAGTGAGGATGAAGATTAAACGAGACTCATGTTTGATGAGTTGGTAACCAGTTCCGCAATATCGCGTGTTCGTCAATCACTTGACCGGCCACGTATAACACATCAAATTATTTAGTAGTTTCAACGATTAACTGGAGGTATGTACATACATACACTTCTCCAAGCATATATTTTACTGGATAGATCAACGAACTCAAAAACACATGCCCATAGCCATTGATAAGTGAACAATTAAAAAATACACAGAAAGAGTATATCTTGCGAAACGATTCAACAATAGAACTCTAAGAAGAAAGAAAAGCAATGTCAAAAATAACAAAAAAAAAAGGAAAAAATTGGAAAAATAGAATAGTGGAACGAATATTGAACTGTGCCAATTCTTTTCATTGTGCGTCTAACAAAATTACCCGATAAGATCATAGACGCTCTCTAAGAACAGCGGAAAAGCCATTGTCTATTTCTTACACCCAGTCTATTCTATTCCCGCCTGTTGTTCAGGATAAAATTAGTACAGAAAACCGTTGCCGTTTCTGTTCCAGAAAATCTCCAACAACAAATACCTTGAGGTTGTGAACATGGCGCGACATATTGAGTTGTATGCAGCGTATATACAATAATGCACATAAGTATAATATATATATAAATAGACAGTGGTGTTGACATACTCTTCTCAATCGCTGCAGCTGCAATCTCTCATTCACTTGAATTGCAATGCATGAATTGCTGTTTTTATTGTGGCATTATAAAAAAATAGATATATTTACTCGTTAACTCTTTGTTTTATTATATTTATTCATTTTATTCTTCTATGATTTTTTTTATGCCGGTATGTACTTAGGCAATGAAATATGACGCAAGGCATATGAGAGACATACTCATAGTACATCTTGACTTTAAAAATAATGTTGGATATGAAATGGTTTTTGTCTTATTGTTACAAGTGGAGAAATAAAGTACGAGAAAACGAGGAGGAGACAAAATACTACTGGCACCATCCTTATGAAATTTTCATGGCCGTATACGGATAATGGTATGAAATCAGAAATAAATTAGGGGAAATGTCTACTATGTTTTTCATGGTAGATATTTGATAAATATATTAATATATAAACGAATAAATTCAATCCAATTTAAATTCCGTATAAATGTTGATTTACTGGACTACAAGTCGTCGTCACCAAACGATTCACTTTGAGAACCAAAAGAAGGTTCAATTCGTTTCTCTGCATTCATTCGAATCCGATTAGGTATTGATAAACAAACAGGAGAAAGGGAATGGAGAAAATCCGAACATGAGAAAAAGAATGTTCAAACGATTTACCCTTTTCATGTTGATTTCCATTGAAATCGTATTAACTGATCGAAAATATATCGGCTTTGTGTTTACTCGTGAATTTTTCTAGCCCGTTTGTTTCACTATCTTCTCTGCACGTTTTCATTCAGAGAAATTTGACGTTTCCAAGTGTTAAGAAGTTTGTTCATTACGAGCATAATTCTATATTCAAATGAGTAAATCAACAATTATTTTTTTTTATTAAATATGAAAGGTGGAAAGCGAAGAAAAAAACAACGGACATTCAAGCGTATGTTGAACACGAAGAAAATGCATTTTTAGTTTGTGGCTTCATCCACGCGTGTGGATATTCTTTCATATAAAAATACGGATTTCATCGTCGTACGAGACTTTGGAGAATCGAAAGCTTGGTACGTGGCTTGTGGTCACAATGAGTGGCGCACGTAGATGTAGTATAACATGGCGTAACACGTGCTAGCAACGTCGAATGACTACATAAGAACGCGCGAATTCACGAGGAAATACTTTCAAAGATTCTTTGTTCCTTCACCAGTCATTTCATGCTTTTCTCTCATATATGAATCGCACAAATTTTTTGTAAAAATACTGGCCAAATGGCTTCTAAATATTCTAGCCACATTTACTTAATGTTCCATCATGAAGTGAGACTTATTCTCCCAAAGTTTTATCCATCATACGTAACCGTAAAATATTAGATCAAATATTCTGATAACGAAGCACATTCAGATATTCAACATTATTTTTATTCATCATTAATTGACGGTATATAAATGAAAAAACCTCTCTTCCAACTCAAATAAAAATCGGATTTTGAAAAAGGAAAGTCAACAATACATTTTCATCCGTTCATTTTCCGCTGCTCAATCACAATATTCAATTGAACGTTGATATAATTTGCTACAATACACATAAACTATCGCACCTCACAAAACAAATTGAAATGGCAATGAGTCAAGCAGGCTTCACAATAAAATGGAAAACCAATCGTTTTCACGATTATTCTAAAGCAATTCTGGGATATAGTGAAATATCAGAAATATCCGAACCATTATCCTCTTGGTAATGCTTCTATTGGAAATATTTTTGTATCCCCAGCATAAATACGTATTCTAAAGTGTTTTTTCGAGTTGGTATTACGAGCACCGCGAAAACCCATATGTCGATGGTCTTGCTGCAGCACAATTTAAGCAATGCACTAAAGCCTCCTCAGTCGTTAAATCGAAGCTCATTCCGCGCATTTCCTATCATCGTAGTGTAACCACTAAACCTCTGGGTGTTAACCAATGATGTGAGCGATACGTGTACGGATATGGATAAATAAATAACAGCGAAAAGAAAATTCTATTCTTACTGAAATATTTATCTTTAGAAAATTTTCCCAACTTTAAAGCTGCCCATCACACGTTTTATCGTTCACGTGCTATTCACTTGCCTGAGGGATGGAGCGCAAAAAAAAAATTTCACGCGCATACAGAGTTCGTATATGCACACTCCCTCGAGAAATCAACCAAACGCAATTGGAGTAAATTCCCGTGCGACTGGGGACAATGTTAGCCCATTACAGTCGCAAGGACACAAGAGTTTATGTTGCGAGAATTGTTATTTACATGATTTATTAATCGAACACAAAATAACTATTGATATCTAGAATTAATAATTTCAATATAGAAATAAAATAAATTAATAGTTAAGTTTGTAAGCCACCAGTCGGAGGAGTAGCGATGAAATTGTCCTTTGAGTTAATTTTAATCATGATAACTTCATTACTATTTAACACATTTAATAATCTTATTATAACCAGCAGTAATTATATAATCCATTCTGCTGTGCATGTTTACGTCAAATATTCATAATCGTGTACAAAAAGTTTCGGGTAATTGAATAATTGAAGCAAAATTAGAGTCTGCAGACTTCACTATAACGAATGATTTAATAAAAATAATAAGTAAATACTGTGAATATCAAGAATGAAATTCGAATTGAAATGGAATAAATGCACTTGTATGTGTATACAAGTAACATAATACAATCGTTTAAGAACGTGCGATTCGTCAAAGTCGTGAATCCTATTTATGTTCACCAGACGAATGTATTCATCGAACTTGAGGTGGTACTTAACGTCATAGTGAAGTTAATTAGCAACATCAGAAATTAATCAAAGTTCCGAAAGAATGATAATTACGATTTTCAGTAGGAGATATTCACGTCAACACGTTTGTCGAGATAACAAACGAATATCCAATAGGATTTAGTGGGATTACAAATTGCATTTCAGCAAATACTCATATTATCCACGCTTCACTACGAACACAAAGCTCTCAAATCCCCCAAATCCATTTATTGTAGTATTTTTCTTCATTCTAACCAATCGTTATTATTTCAACATTAGTAGAGAAGAACACATCGAGGAAAAGAAAAATAGAAAAATATTAACGATTGTCGAGTGTCTGATTTGTATACAGCCCGTGCTCATTCTTTCATTAGTTTATCTTCAATCGTGGCGATCGAAAAATTCCGAAACTTCTCCGGAATTCGAGTTTTTGCACGCCAATAAAACAAAACTTAATTGATTGAAGTCACAAAAGTTTTGTTGAAAGAATATGAATGAATGAATGAATAAATAAATAAAATCCCATGAGAGTAGAAATAGATTTATTTATTCCTCGAGCTGGAAAGTTTTCATATCAAACAATCTTCGTCGGATTTTTTTGTTCTCAGCATTCTCTTGAGAGAATCCTGTTATACGGACAAACAAACTAAAATTTCCAAACGTGCGTATATATATATATGCATAACGTCGCCCGGGGAATAAACGAAACTCACAAGTGCCAAGCGCTATATCGCGGACCAATGAGACACCACGGGTGACCGTCTCACTCCACGATTGTTATTTTTTATTTTCCTCATTCAAAAACGTTCAAGTTATCTTTGTATAATTTTGTAAAATACATTATCCCCAATGATCATTTGCAGCAGTCCATTATTTCGAAAAATATTCGTATATCTGTGAGTATTAACAATATATGGAAGTAATCATTAATTCTTAGAATGTTTGCTGTCAAATTGGTCATCCAAGATTGTAATGTAAAAGTTAATACAAGAATTGCATTTTATACAGAGAATTTCACCGAAATCCTTCATAAAATAATGAAACATCAATTTTATGTGTCACCACAACACCACGATGAATTTTTTTCACAAAATAAATTAAGATATATCAAACGAACCACCATGCATTTATATATTCATTGCAATTGTCGTTGTATATTTTAACTCACCAAAGTTTCCCTGTTATCAAAAGCACCCCATATCAATTCAGTGTATCCTACCCATAAATCAATTGTTCTCCAATGAATAAGCCATGCTCTACATTGGATAGATCTATATTGTATTGTGAAATAGGATATATTCTATAAAGTTCCCATAACTTCATCCTTTATACATGAGAAGCCGTGAAGAAAATGTACTATGTAAGGTATGATCCACGTTTACACGCATCATGCAATAACAAAGTTTATTCCCATCTGACATTTTATACCCAAGATCAATAATCCATTTGACAGAAATTAAATTCAACTCTAATTGTATTTAAATTGCAATTCCAAATGAAACATTTGATAAAATAAAAATTTTCCAATACAAATTGTCTAATTATTTTCAATTAAATTCAGTTGAAAAATTTCTCCACGATCTTTCAAATGCAGCATCGGCTCCAGGATTTTCATGAAAATAATCACCACCATTAATCATCATCAGTTTGAAATGAATCATTTCATCGCAGCTGAAGATCGATGAACTAGTTCCGCATCTTCCAACTCGCTCCGTACTTTAACCATTTTGCTCTTTAACCACCAAACATCCAAACGCCGAAAGTTAAATTGGACATCGGGAGCTTCAGCAGTATAGTGAGGAAGAATCCGTCTGGTCATCCGCAGACCGAATGGTAAGTTATAACACCCAAAGACAGTTCCTCACCTTCAAATCAAACGAAAATTTGAACTACCACACAAGAATTTCTCCGAATAGTGCAGTTCTCTGAAATCAACTTTCATTTAATCACATCACACCAAAACTAATTTTTGATGCAATAAATTAGTGGATGGGAAATTATTAGTCACTCATTTTGATGATATAATAATTTGTCATAGCAACGTTCAATTGTGTGTGATTTTATCCGTACACCATTTCTTCTCCCAAAAGTTTTACAAAGACACGACAGAAATTCTCGAGTGACCACCATCATCATCCAACTCCAGCCGTTCAATTAAGTAACCCCAGAAGCTGACCCCAAAACTCTCTACCATACTGAGCTTAAGTTCATGAAAACCAAGAAAGTGTTTAATCAAAGTTAAAGACGAGAAGAAATGTTCCAGTATACGCCACGATAAAGTGGATGAATTTTGTTTGATTTTCACTCAGTTTCGACCCACGTTCTCCTCTTTTTATTCATATCAAGTCAATGATTGTATGAGTAGTAAAAAGTCTAATATTCGGAAAAAATAACCATCAAACTGTATAGAAGTTGGTGGTAACTTTTTTTCACTCGATATGAATGAAATGCGTTTTTAATTAAATTTTTTACTGGCCACAGAGGCCACTAATACCAGGCAGCCAATAATTGAACTTATAATTGTGTATAATTATGCAAAGGTGTTCCAATTTCTGTGAGAACCAATTGGCATGCCCGGGATCAACTCTCTTCTCCTACTCTCTCGCGCTCTCCCTCTCACTTCGCCATGTATACAATTCTATCTAATTGCCTGACGCAATTATATGCGTTTGGCCACCCACAATTCCAACTGCTTGATTCATTAGATGTTGACGTGGCTTACCCAAATTGACTTTTTCACGAAATAGACAATTATTCAACAAAATCAGACACACATGAGGCCCAATAAAAATAAATATTCATGTGCTTTATTCATTCGTTCAAAAATATAAAACTCCTTGCGCAAATTACGATTTTTATTCGATGAAAATAGTCGCATGTGGTTGGATCGAACCGTTTTAATTTTTTCATGGCACTAAACGAAGATACAGAAGTTCAGGAAACGAATGAGAGTAAAAAGATGGGCAATGGAAATGGTGATAAAGTTCCAAGAGGTGCTTACCTCATTCTTTCTACCCATGTTCATGTCGCCACAGAGAGGCACAAATACAAATACTCTCGTGTATGTATGTATGTATGTATGTATGTATGTACTTTTGTATTTATTGTTCATACTGTAAATTTTTTTCCCCACTCCGTTTTATTCCATGTGCTGCTGGTATTTGTCCACACTCATACAATCTCAACTGTCATAATACACTAGTCCTCTCGCTCTTTCCCGTGATCTATTTTTCTGTGCATTTCGCGCCACTACATGGGGAGATAACGGAAACTAGAAGAAGCATTTCCGCACAAATTTCATAAGCCCAACCCACTCTCTGATATAATTTAATTCAAAAGTCTCTTTCTCGGTTTCGACCTTTCTCTCCTTCTCGCTGTCACTACTCGTAGAGTATTGTCGAAATGTGGACCGAAAAATATATGTGCATAGACACTTTCAATTTTTTCATGTGAATAAAATAATACAATGAGAAGAGGTGAGATATTGAATCTATGTTTTGTCTGATACATTTATCAATCATTCACCTCTTTCTCTCGAATGTCGACATGGTTCGATTTCTTTTGTTTTTGAATTGGGGGTATCAGAATCGCTTCGACAACATTTCACATTCGGATAATTGCTCGGCCTTTAATGTTCACTAAATTTCGATTCAATCTGCAATTGACTCGACATCGCTGGGAATGGCGTGAAGTATCAGCATATGCCGAATCGATTTAATATCTGACGTATGATGATAATTCCGTTAACACAAACATTTCACGCATGACTGTTATGACAATAAATTAATTATTCTCATCGAACCAAACGCTAAAACAGAAGAACGTTCATAATATAATGATAATCTCATGAATTTTGAGTCCAACGCACAATCAACTTCAATGAATCAGAGTAGATAATTGATGACACAATTATTCTGCAAATACATTGCAATCACAATAAAATGACAAGAATGTAAAACGATCATGTATTTGATTTAACATTTTCCAGAAATGTCTTACTCTATATGTATAGCATGTAAATGTCACACAAGTTTGTGAGTTTGCGACAGTCTAGTCAGGAGTGTGTTTTTCCCACAGGACACAGCCACGACATGTCAGCGATGCCGCACCGGGTAAATTCATCCACTGATGTAAAGGTATCCGGATAGGGAGGCGCCTTGGCAACCGTCTTTCCGCAGTCCAGATGGAAAATGCGGCGACCCATGAATCCGCAAGTACCACTGCTGTCATATATATGTATAGATGCTAGGAGAAAAATCAAAATTGTTACCAATATATACATAATCTCTACGGTAACCATAGCCAATTCACTGACACGAGAATTTTGAATTAAATATTAAATCAGTTAAAGAAGATTGGATATTTGACATATATTTCGCCTTAAATAAATAAATAAATATTCGTTACCTTGAATACAACTTTTCTTTCTCTTCTGCGAGAGTATAACAAGAATATTG
This sequence comes from Meteorus cinctellus, assembly GCA_030523045.1. Lineage (NCBI taxonomy): Eukaryota > Metazoa > Arthropoda > Insecta > Hymenoptera > Braconidae > Meteorus > Meteorus cinctellus. The sequence goes on along the minus strand of JAPYZF010000008.1, from coordinate 642,157 downwards.
ATAGACTATCATCAGGAGGGTCCATATTATTAATATTTGTAAGATGAATAAATTGATTGGATGTGAAACATCGATGACGATATAGTATTCATTTATACAGTGACTGAAGTTATTAATGGATAATAAAAATATATAAAGAGGAATAGAGTATTTAATTTACATTGGAATGACGTGTCTATCACGTGTTCATTTGAGAATAAAACGGATTTGATTGCTTTTTTAATCTAACTCGGATGTCAATTCTCAAATTGGATCATTACATTTATTAATGACAAAAAATTCTTCGCTCTCGCTAAGTTGTGTCATAGATGAGGAAAAATGTGGAATAGAAAACATTGAAATCCGTTATAAACAAGAAGAAACATAAATCATGTAGGTATCAGTTCTTGTTACTTTTTTTTTCCATTCACATCGCTCGTTGGAAGATTTTAGCTGCCTTAGACGAACTGTGTAAAAATAAACTAGTCATTCGTCTGTCGCCGTGCAGGAAAAAGCACCTAGATCCCAGATAAGATTGAAAGGTGTTAGTTCGCAACAGAGAGCGAATAGAGAGAATTTGGTATAGAACTCTACCAACATGTCTTATCTGCAACAAATGTATGGGATGGGTGAGAAAAGAGTAAATTTAATTTTTGGCTCGCAACATGGCGGGAATGAAAAAAGACACAACGTTGCATATCCATATTTACGGATCCATATCAATGATTCTCTTGATCCATAGCAACTCTTGTGGTTCACAATGATCACAAATAGATTTTTCGTACTCAACAGAACGAAAAAACAGGTATGGATGAATAAAATGCTGCAATAGAACAAAATGTGAAGATGTTAAAAGAATTTTTCACACTTGAAACCGATAAAAAAGATGATTCACTTTCCTGCATGTCTCTACATGAATATCAAAGCACCGGAAACATGTAAAGACACTGTGCAATATGTATTATTGTCGAAACCGGGAGATTTCCGCCTAAATAATAAAACACAAAGTGAGAACAGCAAAGATCGAACCCATGAATAAAAGATTTGCACAACATCCAATATTAATGAGAACGACAAGACACAAATCCAGGAATCGCACGAGTGGGATGTCAAGTGAGTCAGTGAGTAAACACGCAAGATATAAATAAATATACAGTAGTGCTAAATAAAATTCGATGAAAATAATCATGTGGTCTTTATTCATATGTACACGACTTAAAAATATTAATAACCACGTGACTTTATTCAACATTATTGCTTTTCCCCTATTCCAAATTGCCTTCCTTAACCCATACCTGTATCTCATGACTCACAGAGGATATTTCTGTGCATAGGTTTGAAGATTTATATGAGAAGAAAGGGAACCAAATGAAAACATAGTATGCATGCCTGCCTCTGGCCTAATATTTAGCCAACTTCCATTGGATATATTACGTCAGTCTATCGACCTAAAGTCTGCCCGTTGAAGTATCGTCACGCAACGCGGCCATTCGATTAATTGCTTTCCTCGCTACAGGGAATGTATACGAAGGAGGGTGTGCAACTATATACACGATGAAAGTGTGCGGAGAGGTAGATGTGATAAATGGATAATGTTTACGTAGAAATACTCACACAGAGATTATTATTGTTTGATATTGAATATTAATAGCCATTTATAGTTTCACCTTTAAATGTTACTGCAGCTCAACAACATCAAACACTTGATGATTGGTGATTAATAATTATCGACAGTTCATTACTGAAAAGCCGATAGATTTTCTCATTACAAGTCATTGGATATGAAATTTGACTAGTCATTATTTTGAATTATATCAAAAGAAAATTGTATTGCTCTTGGTAACAATGGATTTCTGGCTTCATTGGTAATGTACTAACCACTTTCAACCATAATAAGGGTTACTCACGAATTCTAGTTGGTTTTGTATCGGGAATCAATGGGATCATGATTGCAACCGAATCATAACACCATCATTGATATCTATTAATACGCACTGAATACTTCAAACTCACCATCCACAAACTGAGGGAATAGTGAGAATATTTCCATTATTCTCAGCCGAAATATTCCGACTATTCTTTCATTATTATTGCTTTTTTTTGGTTAAAAGTCCGAAAAAAATGACGGCTGTTTTGACATTTTTACTGAATTTAATACTGAATTTGTTCGTATCTTATCGTGTCTATTGTTCTCATGGTCATTAATCTGATGAATATATTTATCATAGAACAAATAGCACCATCTCGGCCACGCAACCGCTTGTACACATACACACAGAGGACAATTTATCATTTCCTCTTTACTAATGGACCACGTCAAATTATTATACATATGGACCGTGGTATGCGGTCGGCCAACTTTAAACCATTCTAAATTTGAAATCACTGGTCGTTCAATTATAGCGCAAGATTATATAAGGGTGACAGACAAATATAGTACAACAAATAGTTATAGAAAAGTCAAATTCATACTGCAAACATTTTTCTTGCATTGTGATTGCTTTCAGTTTTCTGAATTTTCCATTATTCTCCAGAGTCAATATCTAAATATATATATATATATATATGCGTGTGTGTGTGTGTGTGTGTTGGTGTGTGTGTGGTAGTATTCGTAACCAGAAAATAAATATAAACGAACCGACCTAGAAATATCAAAATTGGCCCACTCACTTGGAAATCAATTGAACACAGCAAACAGCCAATCGTCCGGAATAAGTATTGAAGTCATCCCTCTCTTATACCATGCCTTCAACAAGAATAAAATGAAAATATAAAGGAGAATAGAAGAGAGAAGCTTAAAGTGGGCCAATACTGTGTGAGCTTGGGCTCTTTAGTCGAACAGTCGATGTAACTCACCGCGAGCGGGCGCATTTCCGCCCTTTATGTATACCCTCACCCCTTTTGCACTTTGCCTATTTTCAACCGCAGCATTGCGCCCTTATCCCACACAGTGCTTCACTGCCAAATATACCTCACAATAGAATGCAACATATGAACATCAGAATAAAAAAAGAAAATAAAAAAAGGGAAAGGAAATGGAGAAATAATGTTATATATGTGAAACGCGGGCTTGTGAAAGGAAGCTGATTCGTAACTTCTTCAAGATTTATTTATTTTGTTTATGATTTTTTTTTCTATTTTTGTTCTTGAAACATGCGATATATTGTTGGGCTCGAGCTTCATCTAGAATTGGCAAGTTTGGAAAGACGAAGGGAGACGATTGCCAACATTGAAATCGATGAACAAAATTTCGCAATACGCTGTGAGTCGTTGATATATTATTGGATACGTGGCTCATCAAGATTTTCTTGTGCGTAAATGTATGTAATCGCCGCGCAGACACAAGTCGATATTAAAATTAAAGGATTTGATATCAGGATGGTATCCTTGACTGTTTCAATCATACACCCTGTGTTTCGAGGTATTGAGTGCGAGAAAAAAAAGTTACCACAATGTAATCGATGATGAATTGAATCGTCGTGGAAAAAATATTGCCGTTAGCTATTGGGTACTCGGATTATGTATCTCAGAATTAATATAAAAGGTTTAACTGTGAAATGATAGCCATCGTTCGTTCAGATTCAAACGCAACAGCAAAAAAAATAAGGAGCAGAGGATGAGAAAAAAGGTATACCCTATCTCGTAAATCACATTTTGTCGGGGAAATTGTTGGAATATAAGATGATTTTCCGCACAGATGTTATCATTTGTGCGGATCCATGCGGTGTATAAGTACGCTTATACAAATTGAACACAAAGATGGTGAGTGAGATATAACGAATTGGTAATAATGATAGAAGATTATTTTCGTAGCGAGAAAAAATTTATTTTGTCCAAATGGTTTACGTTTTGTGTAGTTTATCATGATGAAAACCATCATCTGTTATAAATGTCGAAAATCACTGAACGCAATGTATTCAATATTTGATAAGAAACGACTTGCGGATTTATTTTTTTCTCATGAATATCTGGAATCGTTACAAGGAAGAGAATTCTGGCTCATACTAGTTCGTCTTACTTTGAAAGAAATGTTAGTAATTGAAGAAATTAATTATCGAAATGGTTCTTCACAATGGAATTCTCACAAAAAAAAAAAATGCCATGTCCCACTTCCCCTTACGAGAGATGCGACTTGAATCTTCAGAAAGCAAATTCATTTTTACTCCTATCAAATTAAAATATATTTCATTACGTGCAAAATTCCGAGACCATAACATATTATTCTATTCGTCCTCAAAAATTTCAACCTGGTCTTTGTTTGGATCAGTTACTCCCGATGGTACGATAATAAATCAAGGTCCGATGTGTGTTAATCATCAGATGTTAATTGACAATCAATGCTACAAAGATTTGTATTGTTATATACAGGACCTACCGTCTGCATACAAGTATGATGACATGCTTATACCTCCAACCCAAATGTACATAACAGTATTGAGTTATATTCATGTATTGAAATGACAAGCAACAGTTTCTCAAATGTCCAGATCGGTTCAAAAAAGCGAGCAACTGGGAACTCAAATGAACTTCAAATAGTTTGGGATGTACATGGAAAGCACTAGCAACTTTACTATACGGGTACAGGAAAGGAATTGCTAAAGCGTAACTTAAACAAAGAACAGGTCCCTTCATAGGGTCTCCATTACAACTATTTCCTGAAACGTATCATCACAATATCAAGGAATGTGTGAATGGATAACTAATAATTATCTGTCTGATGAAACTATGTTCAATTTTCTAAATTAATGCATCCACAGATACGGATGAATTACCGATTTAAAAAGCAAACACTGTAACAGCTTATCATAAACTGCTAAATAAGTGTTGGAATGAATTTTTTTTAATGTATTTATGATATACAAATGGCCTTTTCTTTTTTTTATGCATATTGACTCAATAAACGTAACAAATGTAATAAGTACCATTTATTGTTAAAAATGATGTCCCCGTTGCCATCAATAAATAAATAGTAATGAAAAAAAACTGTTCTGTACCGATAATTTTTCTGCCTTCACAACTACCATCGATATCGTGTCCGACCGATTCCTATTTTATCCACTTAATCATAAACCCAACTGAGAGCGATCGATGGAAGAAACATTTCATTTATGACGGCCTCTGCATAGTCACTCCCATCGGCCTCAATATTTTATGCGGCATGATTATATAAATACAGCAAAAAAATGGGAATATTAATGATTGTAATAATAAAACTGCTATCGCGCTTCCACTCATTAAGAAATATTCATCATTCTCGTATTGGTCGTTAAATGTCATTAGAAAATGAAATATTTCTTAAAGGTAAATGAAAAACAACATTTTATGTTGTAGGTCTGTCAGGTTTTCCGATTGTATGAGATGGCGAGCATCAAATGATGATAACAAATATAAAGTACAATTTATTCGTATCAACCAAGAATGGGTATTTTGAAGGGTTGCCCCGAAGTGAAGAAGGAGAATAGTGAAGATGCGAACATGCGAATGGTTTTTCATTATTCCATTTGAAGATTTACATACGAACCGGGACGATCCAAATTTAAAAAAAAAACAGCGCTGAAAGTTTGAAATCCTTAAAATATTTCAATTTCCATTACCAATTTATGGAAATGCAATGATGGCGATGAGATATAATTGAGTTATATTTCTAATCGATTTCTATTGTCGCAAAATATGAATATTTATAACGTTAAAATTGTGGTTAATCCGGTTTCTTTCGATATCAACGATACTGTAACGGATAAAAGTTTGAGCCAGTCGGAGACCGAAAACTGTTTCGTTGAACATCAAATGTGGTTATCAGAGAATTTCCTAGAACTATACGTATTAACCCATGGTCCATGAAAAGAGCAAGTGGAAAAAAAAAAATCTGCGTAAAAGTGTTGGTCGACACGGATAGGAAACATATGACAGGAGAGTAGATACATGGTAAGTCAGACTGGATGACGAGACCGCGCAACGTATGCGCATTGAGCAACAAGTCATCGCTTCAAAATATTTTGATCAGTGTTCGCTGGAAAGTGGATCGCAGTGTGCTGGTAAGTGCGATGCCAATTGAATCGTAGGTGCTTTATTCCCAGAAAGATAGTAACAATATAAAATCGTTTGTAATGACAAATTTATTTCTTTTTAACTGTAATGCATCAAAGCATTCTCATTCAATGTGTAAATACAACACGGTAGAACTAGATGGAAATAGTGAATTGGCTAGAATCATTTGTTCTATTGAATGAAACAACCAAATGTGAGAATCTCATGCAGGGATCAACATATAAACCGTCGATTCCGATCAAGACGTCGATATTTTCGCTGTAGCTCCTGCAGTATGGATAGTATTTCAAAATTTTGTGTTTCCATTCTGAGGATTGAAATCCATTTACTTGTGAAACACTTGAATTTATTAGATTGCCGAGGCTTCTCGTACCAGACTATCCTCATCAAATTGTGCTCGGAGACCGCTTGATGAACCCGACTAGTGACATTTATGGGATTATCGAAATGAGTGCCACAATGGATGCTACATTTTGCAATGGATCCCTGGTCAATTCGACTATTCTAGAGCACGCACCAAAGCTTACGAAAGCGAGACATATCAAGGCCATCGTATTAATTACAATGGCTGGAATCAGTTTGGTTGCTAATGCCGCCACAATTTGGGCGGCTGGAAAGAATCGTCGAAAGAGTAAAAGCGTTTCCGCGATCCACACTCTCATTCTTCATCTTGCAATTGCTGATTTACTTGTCACATTATTCTGCATCGCTGGTGAAGCATTGTGGACGTACACTGTTGCTTGGTTATGGGGCAATATAACTTGCAAAATATTCAAATATTTACAGATGTTTAGTCTCTATTTGAGCACATTTGTCATGGTACTTATAGGATTCGATAGATTTCTAGCGATTCGCTATCCAATGAAAAGTATCAATACTGCTAAACGGCGTTCAGGATCGATATTTATAGTATGGATTATTTCATCTTTGATCAGCATTCCACAGGTGAGTGTAAATCGTTTTTTTTCATTACTCTTATGAAATTGATATGACATCGATTTGACATTCAATGATTTTAAGCACTGTTCTTTTGTTGATTCCCTCCTCAACAATCTTAGTTTTAGTATGCTCCAAACTAAGATTTGTCGCGAATAGAGCTATTCTTGCAATTTTAGATGTCAAAGCTCATTTCACTGGACTATCCGCGGAAAACTTGTTTCATGAAATCAAAAAACGGGATGAACCGAATCCGGTTTCATGGCTATTGTTATTATTTTGTTTAGTGAGTGTGTGTTTTTGTGAGTGCGATTAATCTTCTCTATTTTAATCAAAGGGATCATCTTCCTAATTGTATATATTAGCACCGAATAACGGAATTTATTCTCTTTGTCTCATTCATCGAAATACTTGACATTGTGATAAAAACAACCGAATAACTAACGAATACATAATTAAAGCTGCCATTTGAATCGGATAAATGGGTCACATGGATTAATGTCATGCAGTCTGAATCGATTTCGGAACGTCACTCGATTTTATTAACAGCACGATGTCCATACACCAGATACAGGAAAAAATTATCGATTCCATTAAGCGTGAAAAAAAAAAATTCCTTGACCTTTTCAAATTTGCGAATGGAATTCAGTCAGATGAAATCAACACAATTTTGTGTCAACAGCACAAATATAATAATAATTTTGAAAGTAGCATCAATCAGTGGATAGATCCAATGAAGTCAAAAAAATGAAACCAAATCGTTCATATATATATACATATGATTAAATGGTGGGAGTAAATTTAGAATGCAGCAACTTCTCAATCAACTTGAAATACATCTTTATAAAATGCGTGACGACAGATTGAATATATTTAAATCACATCAACACTCAAAGTCCAACAATACTCGAATCAAATCGCCGAGCAATGAAGGTCACGCGAAGACATATCACATGATGACGAACTGCATATCAATCACTCAATGATAAAATTGAGATATTTATAGTTCTGCTCATGGAGATTTCGTGTAAATATGGTGTGACTGAATAACTCAACAAAAAGTAGATGATAAATAGCTTTCTTAACACTTTGCGTACATGAAATAACAATGTGTGGAAAAAAAGTGTGATCAGTGAATTGACTTTGTATTTAGAGATTCGTAACCGACATACAAGGCCCAATACAATTGCTACCTATCATAATTCGAGTAAAAAACTCGATCTTGCTAAGAGAATATCAGGAAGTCATCGTTTTTTACCTGTTTTTTTTTCGACAATCCATTTTTTCTTCTGCTAACAAGGAAAATAGTTCAACAAGTGTCTATACATATCTCGTTACATTCCTGTTTACCGTTGTCAATGAAGGTCTGCTTGGATAATTCATTGGACTTCATCATATAAGCCATATGATATACAATAACCTTCTGCAATAGCCGGAATTTTCTTTGCTTCTCATGTGAGAATAGATTTTCATATATGATTTTTCCTACAATCCTATATTCCATTGCTCTGAGCCAAAGCCACGAGAAACCTCATGGTTTTGTTCACCGATATGATAAATGCTTTCAACAAGTTTTTAGCACTCGGCGCGTGGATATTTCTACAATTCCATAACAAAAAATTCACGCGTCACATTATCACTATGGGGATTAAAGGGAAAATATTCGCACAATAGCAAACGATGCCAAATAACAGACAGCATACAAAATATTATTTCTATGAATTCGTTTGTATATATTACAGAGTAAAGCCATCAGCTCCCAAAAAAAATTCTATAGGAAATATTGTATATAGAAAAATTTCCCAAAAATATTAATGTGAATTGCAGAGGCATGTACTCAAATACAACTGCAACTACTCTCGAATTTATTATCTTGCATTATTCCCAAACTGCTCCAGTCCATTGAACAATAGTCATCTTTTTTGGGTCTCTCTGGCTTGTTACCACCACCATTTTCTGGGTTTTTTGCTGGTTTGTTACCCTCAATTTTTTTCTTACGTTTGTTACCAAGAGATTTAGGATTTTTTTGCGCGGAAGACGAATTTGTTTCGCAGAAGCAGTCTCGACGTATTCTTTTTGCACCACCAGCCTTCCTCTTGGACGCGCTCCTTTTCCGTGTGCCTCTACCTGTACGCTTCGACTTCTTGCTCATACTACGTTTGCGGCTGCCGCTTCTTCTACTCTGCTTGCGTTTGACACTACCACGTCGTTTGCTCTTCCTTCGTTTGCTTCTACTTCGTCTTTTGGCTGTTTTCCTTTTACGGCTACCTTTACGTTTACCACTTCGTCGTTTACTTCTACTACGTTTCCTGCTACGTTTCCCACTACGTTTTCTACTACGTTTTCTGCTACGTTTTCTGCCACGGCTGCTTGATTTGCGTCTGACACTTCGGCTTTTGCTCCGTCGTTTACTTTTACCACGGCTGCTCGATTTGCGTGAAATACTTCGGCTTTTGCTTCGGCGTTTGCTACTCCCACGTTTAGACATTACAGACGATCCACTGTATGGTGCACAGCTATATTTACTTCCACCAAAAGTCTTCACCACTCTTTTTTTACTGCCAGCCCTTTTTTTGCTAAGACTGCGTTTCCTGCTGCCACTTCGACTCTTTTTACCTCCACTTCGACTTCTTCTACTGCTACTTACACTCTTCCTGCTGCTGCTTCTTTTCTTCTTGCTACGACTCAGTTTTTTCTTACCACTGCTTCGACTTTTTCTGCTGCCGCTTCGGCCCTTTTTACTACCACTTCGACTTTTCATACTGCCAACGGAAACTTTTTTGGTGCGACTTCGTCCACGTCTACGGCTGCCACTACGAGCACCTTTTCGCCGACTTTTACTTCCATTTCGGCTTTTACCACGGCTTGACTTCTTAGGTTTACTAATACAAGACGCACTACTTGGTCTCTGACCACCACTGGATTTTTTCACTGGGTTCTCTCTAATCGGTTTCCCCTCTCGCTGCAATTTTCTTTTACGTCGTTCCTCACGCCGCTTTTTGCAATTCAAATCCAGAAGCCCAAGCTCTTGATTCGCTAATTCCATATACTCTTTTTCCGTACCAGTTGGCAAACTGTATCGGCCACCCGACTCTTTCAAAATTCCACATGCTGATCCACGTTTTAATGCGAGCAATACCTGTCAAATACATGAAATTGAAATAGGTCGATATCTGGAAAAACATTAAACAATAGGAAGAAGGATTTTTTTGGATTGTATTGCAATCAACATAGTATTTACCTGACGTTTTGCGATATTCAAAGGAATATTGTATGAACGAGAAATATAATAGAATATGTCTCTTGGACTTGCTCCCCTTCTCTCTTCCAAATTTTTTATTGCGGACAACGCGAGGAGAAGAGTTCGTGGGGGTTTTTTCGCCATGATTTTTCCACTCGTTTATATTTTCTTTTTTGATGACAACCGTGTCAGAAAACGACAATTTAAACTGGAGTCCTGGAACTCGAGAATTAGAAAGAAAACCATTGTACCTGATCGACAGAATAAAAAAAGAATTGCAATGACTTGAAAGCATTACCTGTATGTTATTCCATTATCTTTGATCGCTTTATTATTCCCAATCTACCACGCAATTTAGATATTTTTTTTTAACCTAATAGACATTTTAATGTTTAAAAATATCCGAAAAACAAAATAACGATACCCGAATCTTCTGTGTTACTCATATGTTTCATTTTCATTGAAGAAAATAGCCTACTTCGATAAAAATCATGATTTTTTTATGCCTGCACTTTACATAATTGGCATGATTTGCAAAATATATTGCGGATTAATAGGGGTAATCTTCAAAGCGCTGGAACATTTTTCATACACCATCGAGGCAAATATTCAGGGATGACCCTAGGAAATATAACATATGAGCATCACATAGAAATTATAACAATCTATGTGCATACATAACACGATGACAATAATCTCTCAAACGCATCACTCCTCACATATAAAAACTATATTTCATTACCCCCTTTTAGTCCATCATTTTTCGTGTTGCCCGAGGACCATTTATTGAGGAGTTCATGCAATGCGTTACTTATGGATTCTATACAGCAGCCTGGCAAGAACAATTGTATACGACACTTACACTATTTTTCTTATTTATTATACCACTCATCGCTTTCATAATCACTTACGTGTCCACTGTTATCACTATCTCACGTGAGTTAATTCTACTGGAACACTTTATTGTACACGAATTAATCAGTTTCCTCACCAGTTTTCGTTTACGAATAAATTTGACTACCATGTTTTAGGTAATGCGATTTCATTCAGAAACCAATTGACTAACTTCAACTATACGAATCAAGAAATTGGCAACGTGAATCGGAGGCGACTGATGCAACGTGCTAAAAACAAGTCACTTCGCATCAGTATCGTCATCATCGCGACATTCGTATTCTGGTGGACACCTTATAATATACTGATGATGATTTGTATGTTCATGAACCCTGATGATCTGGTAAAAATTGAATATCACATAACTCCTCAATCCAGTTCGAAGCGAGGTATTAATTTTCAATAATTATCTGCACTTACAGTTGAGTCAACAATTGCAAGACAGCATTTTCTTCTTCGGTATGAGCAACAGCTTAGTGAATCCATTGATTTATGGAGCATTTCATTTATGGCCTACGAAGAAGACCCGAAGGAATGTAGCTTCAAAGTAATCATAAATACTGAATATCATTATTACATACTGGAAATATACACACTTTACAATTGGACACGTTTGATTCCGGATATTATATTATGTCTAGAAGCGGTATTACAATGCGACAACGCAGTGGTACTACCCGTTCCAGCTACATGCAGAGCTCGCGTACCAGTAACGATCAACTTTTGGATACACAGCGTGAAAACATTAAAACGAACATTCATCATGACACCAATCAAATTGAAGAAACAAAATTGATTTTGATAGGTAACACATCGAATAATAATGTAGAGAAATTCATCGAACCTTCGGAAAAAATAAATCTACAACACCAAATGGATTTTACTATCCATAAAACCTAAAAATACTAATCGACAAATTCCCAAAAATTATGAATCGAATTAGGTACTCATTCTGTAAGAAAGATATAGAGCGCTTGTGTAACGATGATAGTATCCGTTTCACTACACAAAGACTCTTTTAGTTCATTCTGAAAACGGAGCCATTGACTGATGAATAATATTTGACTTATGTGTTGCGGATAACGCCAGGCAACTCATGAACCATGACTATGAATTCAATTGCAATACACGAATTAGAAACTTTCTTTTATATTTAGTTATAAGTTGATATTTGCAATCTACCTCGATTGTGCTAATTGTAGTATTTATTAGTAGTTCATCACATTTTGTATATTACTGCTCAATGACCTGTGCCAATATATATATATATATATATATATATATATAGATGTAATTGAATTTATTAAATGTTTAAAATGATGTATCGCATATTTGCAAACTTTTCTGAATCGTTATCTGCATCAATGAAATTGCGTAATATAGTATCAATCGTTATATCCCCAAATGTGCTGGAATTTCAAATTAATGTTCAATATGTTGAAATATATTTCAAATGTTAAAATTGAAGTTAAAAAAATACAGGAATATAATGTCAATTGGTGCAATTTTGACAGAGGCACAATAATTATGCATCATTGCTAAACGTATATTTATTTCTGCCATACATTGATGTAAGTCAAAATAGCGCACACGTTATTAATCATTTGCGATGGAAACTTCAGTGTATTCACGCGTAAACACCATTTTCCTTTATTACCTTTGTAGAGATATTTTCCAGATGTATGCATTGTAAACACGTTTGTAAGTTACAGACATTGTGCATGTGTTAGTCTTGAACGATGAGATAAAAATTGTTTCCGCCTAAATAAAATGTCACCTATGCCTGCGACAACTAACGTGATACCTTGCAATTGCGCTCATGAATTGAAACACGATCAGGGTTGAAAGTTCTTTTACAATTTTTGCATGGGACCAATTGTCCCAGGTGACTTCGCCATCTAGCTTCACTCGTTGCAGACCAATCGATTGTGTTACCTTCTCTTGATTGAGCATCTAAAGAAACAAGATGGAATATCAGAACATTCCTCATCCTCATGACGATGTAAATTCATACATGTGCAATCAGAGATGAGCCATCCATTCTTAGTTGACCCATTCAATTCACATATCTATTTCGCCTCTTAGTATTTATCAGTATATTTTACATGTAGCACTGGTTCGCCCAGCTCAATGAAAATCGATTGCTGAGTACATTGAACTTTTCTTCGAGAGTTCACGCCAAAACTTGATGTGTTTGTGAGATAAAAAAAGGCATGTCACGGTACTGTAAAATTTTTTTTCTTCGTTCAACTATCGCGGAAATCAACATGTAATTTGAAGAACCTATACGTTTTTCAATACTAGTTTTTCAATGACACATAGCGCGTACTATAATTTCTGAAATTTCAATCACGAACCAACCTTTATAAATAATTTCAGGTTTCTGTGGTTCAGCTCTCCGTTGACTGGGAGGTAATTTCGCATTTTCTATACGCCATTTTTTGAGACACTGAGGCTCGTGAATATCAATACTTGCCGAACCGAAATCACGACCGCATATGTAACAGGTTGTGGTACGTTTATTCGACAAATCCTGTGGAGAATGAGCATCTGTTATTTCTATCGTTACATTAAGATAAAACATTCACATAGAACCACACAGCTGCTCATTATTAAATTGGAACCATGTGAATTAGCGACGGGAACTCACTCGATTTGGACTGGTCAATGGGCGTGAAACTCTATCCGCTGCCTCATTCGACAATATATTAATCTCACTTTCCCGCTTCTTCACACATTGTTGCTCATGTATTCTGATGGTTCTAGTACTGAAAATTCGACCACATATTTGACAGGAAACTCCGGATGCGCTCGCATGACCGGATCCAGCTTTCACTTTAATGGATTTTTCTGGAGGTGAAGAATTTTTCTGAGTGAGCAAATTTGAAAAGAAAAATCCCAATATCAATGAATTCAATCAGTGTATGCATATATAAACGAATGAAACATAATCGAATAAATACTTTAGGTACAGCCTTGCAAGTGTTTTCATGTATTGCCAGACGATTGGGCAAAAATGTCCTACCACATTTCGAACATGGCATCAACTGCATCTGAAAAACAATTTTCCACAAAATGAGAAATGGAGTTAACGTTTAGATTGACATTGAGCATTTCATTATCGCTGATGCAAACAAATACACCTACACAAATATGCTTCAAATGACAATAATTCATCAATAAGAACATAGTGCCATTGCGATGAATATTGATTATACTTGACATTGTCATCAGAATCAGAATGAAATTATCATTGTATTTGTCACTACTCGATTGAAATGTCGATACACGCGACCGCAACTAATATATCATGCATGCATCATAATCGTCCACCAATGTTATCTATAGTGTTCACTATCGATCACTTTTTCAAGTGGCATAGATAAATAATCCATGTTGCCAGATTCGACGAGTGGAGAACTGTGTCAGTCAATGTCTGAATAATAATCTCATACTGTAACAATCCTTTGAATAGATATTACATACCATCCTTCCGTCCTCCTAATTCGCTCCAAAACGATTTGAGAAATAATAATGTAGTAGATTTTATACCTATTGCAATGAGTTTGATGATGGCTCCGTGATAAGGTCGGATTAGGTATTAAATTTTGATTATCAGCCACTAAATTTTTGTGTGAGAATGATTTTGTATTCGTGATAATTGGAAAGTAATGTTTGCAGCACTTTTGAACACGCAATGTAAAAATAACGAATGAATTTCTAGGATTTTAGGACAAAAATTTGCTGGCGCGCATTACAAGTGGGTTAAAGAACATGCGCATGCCAGTACCCAACAAATTTACATCACGATTTGCATATGCAATTAATTGTGTACATGAATATATGCGAATATTACGGAAAATGATGACAAAAAATGTGGATTAACTGTAAAGAATTGGATCAACGTACTTGTGATTGTTCCCAAGCAACCATGTTCCACCCTTGATCATCCACGGAGACAATCGGTCGTTGTGGGGCCGATCGCCGCTGAGACGGTGGTAAGGCATCATTTTCTCTCTCCCATTTCTGTGTTCACGCGAAAAAAAGCAATTATTTCACGCGAATGGACGATAATACGGAGAATCCTTCTGAATTAAAGTGGCGGGCACTAAACACCGTCTTTTCAATGACGAAGAGTATAGCCAATTCAATCAATTTTTTCCCGTTTTTACTCTACATTATTATCTGAATTGCAGTTATTACGTCACGGTATAGTATTTATTTGCATGAGTCACCCTGTTCCGATCGATCTAACACGTTGAATGGGGCGGGATTCATTTTACGGTTGAAATAATATAGTAATGGTGAATACGATCGACTAAATATACAAAACAAAGTAGTTTATGAAAACGTGAGTAAGAAGGGAATTTTTCAGTTCGACAATATTGGACTAGATAATTTACCTCTATGCACTTGGGTTCGTGTATCGGGAAACTCGCAGTACCAAATTCACGAGCGCAGATGTAGCACGTGACGGTTCTCGGACCTTTTTTTACTGACGATGGACGCTTCCTCGGCGATGTCACATTTATTTTTTCCGCCGTCATATCAATTTTTTCATCTCTCACTTTATTCTTTCCGCTGCGAAAATTTAAGGCAACTGGTTTCTGTACAATCTTTTTCTCTGCATCCTTCACTCTCTGACCAGTACTATCTTTACTGACATTTTTCATCGGTGTAATTCCTTTGGGATGACTATGAAAACGTTCTGGTTGATCAGAGCGTCCACATGTTTTGCAAGGTTGAGGCGCCAATTCAAACATTGAATTTGTGAAAACTTCAATTTCTGCCGGAATGACTGGTCTAGATGACTTGATCATTCTCACTGTTGACAATGAAGGTATCAGTTTGCTCGTAGTGATAATAGTTGTAGAATTTCCATTTTGATTATTATTATCGTCCAATCTCTTCAAGTCTAAACTTCGTTTTTTCACAAGACGATCATTCAAATTAATTGATGGACTTGGTGATAATTGCTTCCTCATTACAACCAATTCCAATGACGTATCTCGATTTGTAATGTAGTGGTCAATAGATAAATGATCAAAACTACGACGTTTGTATCGCGTGTGTGATGCTCTACTCTCGACAACGTTCAATGTTGCGCTACGTTTGTCGCCAATTGTCTGTTGTGTACCGCGACGATAACTCGAGGTCATACCCCCACTCACTCTTTCCACACCCAGCTGAATACGCGCCATGGAATCAGATAGTACTTCTTTTCTCAACAATGACATGTCAAGTTTATTCACTAAACTTGGATTCAATACACTTGGTTTTTCCAAATTTGCTGTTTTTGGACGATCATCATTTGTGTATGGACAAAGTTTCTTCACTTTTGGAGGCCACGTTCCTGTATCCGCCGCTGATTTTGACTTCGTCCATTGCTTCGGTCGGTTTGCTACAATATATATTTTACAATCACAGAATTATACAATTACCAATATATCAATTGCAGAACTTGTTTTCTACTTACTTGTTGATGACTCTAGATTATCATTGATGATTAAAAAAGTTTTTTCCGGCAAGAACTCAGTGCAGGGTCTCCCGGTTTTCCACTTCATTGTAGCCGTTAATGTATTGTAAGTATGGCTTTTTCTGTATTACTTCGAAACCCCACGTCGAGTTTAATATTCCAATTATTTAATCAATAATATGGATGTATCATATACCAAGAATATGTTTAGCACCGCACATTTTGCCACTCCACGATTCATAAATTTCGTGGTTAAAATTAGTCTGTCACATACAATCTATTCTTTTATTGTAGTTCAGACAAACAAATCTCATATGAAATATACAGTAAGAAAAGATGCGAACATGCCTTCGCCGTATTCATCAAAAACACAAGATTTCAAAAGCACATAAAGTGCTCAGAAAATTTTTCATTGGATAATTTTCAAACTAAATTGAACTTCATCTTTATGTCTCTTACACCGCTCGTCTTTTATCATCCTTTATAATTGCTTTGCATAGTTCATTCATCATCATTGAATGAAAACTTTTCGGTTGTAACGAAATGAATAATAGCGTGAATTGCAAAAAAATTATCAATTACGAAAAACAGAATCTCGCACTAATATTAACAGGCCTATATCAATTATGTCGGAGTTAGATTTCAGCGTCCACAACTGCAACCTTTGAGCAACGCGAACCGCTGTATACTAAAGCCCCGAGTTTACCTTGCCATTGGTTCGATATACGTTTACTTTCTACATGTGGTTGATTTGTATGGTGTGTGGCATATAATACACGAACGAATGACTAAGAAAATCGATTCAACTAGTGTAGTATACCAATATTAAATAAAACGTAACACGACAGCAAGGTATGCTATCGTTGTACGGATATCATCTCATCAGTTTGATAACTTTCACACCCTACAATTAAGTAGAGACAAACAAACTTTCTGGTCATTTGAACTACTCGTTGTTACAAAAATATCATACTTGTGTTATAAAATTCTTCATCAAGTTTCAGTGAAAAAGAAAGTATAAGGGTAATGATACTGCCTGCATATTTTCACAATAATTAAGTGCCGTTGATACCAATATCTAATTGCCAATAGGATCCGATGGATATGAGCCATATTCCACTAATATAACATTCAAATTGGCACAACAAAATAATAATAAGTTGCGTAGTCCAAATATATAGCATATATTCCTGTACAATTCAATATAATTATTGACACTTTTTCATCTACGGTACCTGTATCTTTTAAAGTGAAACCACAATTGGAAAATATTATTATGAAATTGACATCTAAAACCACGTTTATATGAATATTCCCACTCTCTGTTAACTATTTTGAAAGCAATATCTTCATATGGTGGCCCAGCGTGAAATCTCAATATAGCGAAGTCCTTATTTTCATTGCATGGCGTCTGAAATGAAATGAAGAAAATTCATAAAATTAATAAAATAGTTTAAGAAATAATTAACGAGCATTGAATGAAATAAACAATATGAATTGAGATAGTTCCATCATCTCACCAAGAAATATTCGGGGGTTGTTCCTTTATCAATCAAATCTGGATAGAAAATGTTAAATTTATATCCTTGAACAATTTTCGGTGGTGGGTTATCCATATCATAATGCGTTTGATTATATTTATTCCATTCAAATCCAGTATGGACACGATTGAAATATCGAGGTTTTCTTGGCCTATATTTATCTGACCATAGATATATTTGCGCCTCCAATGACGATTCAACACTGAACTGTGCTTCATCTGTACCCATGTTCTTACGTGCTTCTCTATGCATCGCGTGCTCTTCAGCAGACATTACACTTTGAATTTTCCGACCGGTTTTCAGTACTTGATTTCTTGCATAGGTCAGACGTTGATTGTCATCCTCCTCAAGAGTGACAATTGTACCTGGCTCAAGTTGTGACAGTGACATATATTTTGGTGAATATCCTGCCGATTCATATTCACAGAATGATTCTGACAATAACTCCTCGGCGACATTTGTGTTCTCCTCGTCATCTTCAGAATGATGCTCATCATTTTTCTCTTGTAGAACACTTGTCGAAGGCTCGATTTGTGTCTCTGATTTAGTCGGAAGCTCACGTTGGTCCTCAGAACCATCAGCCTCACTTTCGGTTCTCGCAACACCTTGCTCAGCGATGAGCACTTCCAATTTCTTCTTCAAATTCTCTTGATGACGATCCCTCAGACGTGCTCTGGCCATATGTGCCTTCAATTGTGACAATAAACTCTCCCAGTATCCAATATCAACACCTTCCGGTTTGCCCGTTATTTTGGTCTCAATTTGTAATTGCAATGACTCCAACTGTGCTGCAGTTTTTCCTTTGAATATTGCTGTAACATCTTTCGCAACTGATTCATGAATTCCTTCACGACGACCAACAGCAACTTCATATTCAGACCGCTCTAGTTTTCTCAATTTGTGCAATTCATCTTCTACAATGACCGTTATGTCATTCCAATAGTCCAGATTTTTCCCTCTCTCCAATTCCTTGTAAACTTTTATATCTTCAATTAAATCCTCCAGATCTTTAACGTGTAATCCACGTAAGTATGTATAAGGTTCATGCATTTCAACAGCATCAACTTCTTCCTCAGCACTTATATATTTGGCAAGGAGATCGATGGGTTTCGCCCGACCATCTTGAATTCTTATCCGTGATCTCAATCGTGCTTGCTCTAAATGAAATTGATCCTCCTGTCTCGACCATTGTTCTAGTTGTGCGGCTTCTTTGCCTCTCTGCAACATGCTCATCTCCTCCTCTCTTTGTTGTCTCTCTAATTCCCTTTCTTGCCGCCTCTTTTTGACTTTTTCCAACTCGCGTTTATTCTCCTCTTGCTTATGTCTATTGCGTAATTCAAGTTCTTCTCTACTCACACCGAGTAAACCCTCTTTCTCAAGTTTTTTCGACCATACAAAAGTTGATAATAAATTTCCATCACCAAATGGATTGTCAGTATTAGTATAATGTAAATAATCATTGTCCCAACCCATTCTTTCTTTCCGTTTACGCTCTTTCGCTTCCTTCTTTTTCAAACGTCGCAACCTCTTTTCTTCTGCTGTTTCAGTTGCTTTAGCAAGTTCCTTAAGTCTTCTACGTTCTTCATTTTGTTTTTGCCGTTGTTTCTGCAATTTTTCCAACAATTTTATCGAATTGCCTGACGAAGCAGAAGACGCTGATGAACATGAAGACGATGATGAAGAGGAAGATAACGACGACGAGGAAGATGAAGACCTACACAATGAAAGTAAAACATAAAAAAGTAATCGTCGCAATATCTTCAAATTAAAAATCTGTTTTCGTCTCTCGCCCAACTTACCTTTTTCGACTTTTACGTTTTGAACTTGTCTTACGACTCGGTGATCTTGAAGTTTCTGTATGTTTCGATTTCTTTTTTGACTCACCCCGATTCCTTGATGATCTTCGGTCCGTTTTCGATCCATGAGAATTTTTATCCTTCCCTCTTTTATCATCACCATGATCTCTACTTTTGTATTTTCCACTGTATATCCTACGATCTTTACTATTTTTTCTTCTCGCATTACTGTAATCATCCTTACGCGAACGTCTTTCCATCGTAATCACAAATTAATAACCATACACAATGGAGAGAAAGAGGAAAAATGATTACACCACTTACAACGATGCACAAATATACTTTTAAATGCCTTCTTAACCTCAAAATCTATTTGTGTGTACTGCAATATGCTGCAATCATATTTCCAACATCACAAAAAGACCGAGAAGCAGCGCCACTGTCCACATCCAATATAACAGTCAATTCCGGTTCGACAGTAGAAATTAAATGAAAAGACCGTTATGCACCGAATTCCAGATTCCATTCTAACTTGAACATGTTATTCTTTTGTCCGTTCATAGTCGTTTAATGATATAACTCACCATACTCTTCCACTGCAAAGAGAAAAATCATAGATACAAAATGTAAAGATTATTAGTCAATGTATGGATGGAAATTTAGTTGCTGATAAATTCCGGCAGTTTATTATCTCCCCACAATTCCCTAACATCCGTTAATCTTCAAAATCAAAAGCGCCAACATTTGTCAGCAAATATAAATGGACATTTTCTCCCATTCTGCACATTCACAAGAATTCGGAATTTCTATCCGATACTTTCAAATTAATCTTCATCAACATAAATTCACGTTTTCATATTGAAATTCAGTTCAATGTGTTTATGAATTAAATAATGGCGCTACAATTCAAACTAGATGGCACAGCTGATTCGAGTTTGGTGTGTGTAAAAAAATAAATGACGAATCGATCAGTGTACGAACCGTTATTTATTAAACAAGCCATTTTCAATCACGCCCATCATATATAATAATTCCATTATGCAATAGAATTTTTTTTTAGCGTACTGTAGGTTGAACAAACATCTTGTGATGAACAAACAAAGTGTGATGAATCAATGAATTTAGTTGCTAATAAATTTCAGCAGTGGATCGGCAGACCACCACTTACCGTCATCCGTTAACTTTCAAAATCAGAGGAGATACATAAGCCGACTCACGCACGATAATATTTTTTCGCGTATTGCCCATATTCGTCATCATTTCAACAGTCAAAAATTAATATTCGACAATTGAAATTAGAGAATATAATTAATTGACATTGTACCGGATCCAATTCTTATTATTGGTACAAAATGGCGCCACATATTTATTACTCTGACAAATATTACGACGATCAATATGAGTATAGGTGAGTGAAATTTGGTTAATTGTAATTCTGTTGCCTTTGTTAATATCTTCCATGTATATTTTTGCTTTAGAAAATATCTTCTGGTGATTATTGAATGATTGGTAATTGTTAGAGAATATCGAATTATCAACTTGGTGGACAGTATAATATACGTTTCTATTCTGGCTTATTCTGCTTTTTGTTTTGTTGGTTATGGTCTCTTTCTCGTATATTCGACCACTTTCTTTGTGTATATGCGTTGGAATATTCTGTTTAAATGGCCGGTCTGGTACACGTTTCTTTTTTTTCTTCTTATTTTTTCCTTTTTCTCTACACTGTCCCCTTATAGTAACCGGTCTGATGACGATGGCAATCTTCAATCCAAAATTATAACGTATTACGTCACGGGAATTTTGTATTTACAACAGAATGAAGATAAGAACCTTGTTCATATTCACATCTTTGATACCATAGAAAGGATAAATAATCCAGAATAGTTATTAACTTGAAAATGACAAATATGTATGTAAATATTGCAGTGGAACATACATATATGAACTGGATAATGATGAAAATAATAGTAATCATAATTATGAGACAAATAGTTACAATGGATATATCATTGGTAACCCACAATGGGATTGAAGAACGTAATGTAAACGTATACGAATATACATCATTCAAACAATATTAGAGACGTATGGCCAGGTGCTATTAATTAGTCCTGATCATAATGGTGTTCATATACTTTGAGTCCTATAAAAATCTTCAATACAATCAAAAATTCTTCAACTAAAGATATTTGTTTATGATTTGAGCATCTCGCAAATATTCACCAATAGCGGATTGAATTTGCGCAGTTTGTGAATTTTTATTATTCGTTCGAGTCAGAATATACGTATTTCTGAATGTTCAATAAAACTTACAGCTCACAGTGAACGAATAACTAACATACAGTAATGGTGATTCTTTCAGACATGTTGTTCTGCCGAAAGAGCTTGAAAAAAAAGTGCCAAAGACCCATCTGATGTCAGAGCAGGAATGGAGAGAATTGGGCGTAACACAGAGCAAAGGCTGGGTACATTACATGACTCATCAGCCAGGTACGGTTCATTCATTTTTGGTCTTATTTTCAAATTCTGGATAGCATAATTGAACCAGATATTTCATTTTACACCTGATCTTTTTCTTCATTGCATTTGTTTGATAATCGAAAGCGAGGAATTGTAATTGAAAATCACAATGATGAAAAGATTCTATTCATTTTTTTTCTTTTTTTTTCTATTTGCAGAACCGCATATTCTTTTATTCAAGAGAAAAATCACGAGCCCACCTCCGGAGAAATAAATCACAGTGGTGCAAACAAGACATTTGAACTTGAAATGTATTAACATCACTCAAATATCATTGTCAACTTTCTTTTTCGTTTTCTTTTTTTTTCTTGAAGAGCTCATTAGATAAGTATTAACAGGAATAATATCTCCATTATCCACTCATGGATACATCATAATATTTTTGTCTAAATCATCTATGCCTACAGTAACAACACAAGACTTTGAGTGAATCTATCATTAAACTATGAATTTGCTAACGATAAAATATTACACATCGTATCAAAAATTTCCTTTTTTTTTCATTATAACTTTTAAAATGTATGAGCTCTTCCAGTAGTCGATGTCCCTTTATCTCATTTTACTTCAATTCGTCATTATTGAAAAAATGTCACTGGGGTATTTCTGTATATATTTATGGCATTTTTACTAACTGATGAAATAAGGTTCTGATAAAATATCGAAAAATCAACGTGGGGTTATAATTTAATAAAGATTGCATGATATACCTCTTTTTGTCTATATGAAAGAAAAAAAATATTTGTTTATAGTTGAACATTAGAAAATTGTCTACTTATAACCCACTTTTAGTGATAATAGTTGTTTGCACAAGACGAAATCAAAATACATCAAATCGCCAACAATCTAATCGTAATTGATTTTTGTAAATGATTAACATGTATATTGCGGCGTATTATTCCATCCGATTGACAATGATGATAACAATAAGGTTTGAGTTGACTCTGTATTTCAATTTTATATACCACTATTCATATAGTCAATCAACAAAAAACTATCACAAAATATTTTTGTAAAAAATAACTTTTTTTTCAATAAGTAATTGATTTAGATAAAATTTCATTTAAAAACATGTTTGTTTTCGTCGAATATCGAATTTACCAATGTGCCTTTGAATATAATGGAACAATAATGTTTTACGTAAAAATTTAATGTAATGCAGCAACGGGAAGAATCTCAATAAACATAGTTTTTGATTTTTATAATAAATCTTTGTCTGATTTTTTTGCACTTCATTATTATTAAAAACAGAAACGAAGTCAAAAATCATTCTATTCAACGGATGAATGTCTATTACCTTTCACTATTTCATGGGAAGGAATTTCTCTGTTGGAATATCTTTGTAACATATGGCGTTCTCTGAAATTTATCGAATTTCAATGATTCATATTCCCCTTAGTTGGAATGGATGATTGTGGGAGCTCAACAATTCACTCGGAAGAAGTTATCCGAATACTTTGATAATAGATTCACATACAAATCAACAGAGAATGAAAGAGATACTCTAATAGATACCATGTCACTTTATTTAGTAAACCTGCGTGTTAATTTCGGGTATATGTGTCATTTTTTTGACACATAACTGAAAATGATATACATATTCATTTTACAATTTTCATAGCAGTCAAACATCAACGCCGGAAGTTTCTTCATTATACAGATGGAAATAATTAAAGTCAAGGTTATTCATGGTGACATTGAACATATTACTGAAATAATTCCTTGTCTTATGTTTTCGAAATAGTTATATTTATCTTACGGCATTCAGATAATAGAGAATTATTACACTATTACGAAACTAATCAACATATTCGTAATGCCAAAATATATATTTTTATAATTATTCATTTGCTGGCCAACTCAGCGAGTGTGAATAAAAAAAGTATCAAACTGTAGCAATTAACATCGCCACAATGACCTCAATCTAATTAATCTAACAATTTTAAATTCAATACGTATTTTTGTATGTGTCCAATTTATCATACAATTCCCACAGTAATTTTCACGAATGTTAAATAAATTAAACGTTGGTCACAATCGCAGACCGACTGTCTCTACAATACACTTATATCACTCGCAACTCAAACATTTATTATCAGGCATTGAGAAACTGAGAGGGGACAAGTGGAAAACACAAATACGCATTTTTTGTGTCTACTTCAAGAATAGATCTCAATACATCTTCCATCCAAAGAAGGTATCACTTTATACATGGATAATGAATTCTAAATAACGTATCAAGATTACTCCTATATATTCATGCTCAAATCCACTCCAGCTACGCTTCTAAAATGAACAGTCATAGAAAAAGATGACATAAACTACGTGTGAATAATTTCTGCATCAATCTCCAGTAACAAAAATCATCTCGCATGAAAATTTTTGATATAGATATAAAATTTCAGGAATACATCTCCAAATTGAAGCGAAATTTACATTATGGAATTGCATGCATGAAATATTCAAGCGTAGATCCAATTGGTTGCGTAATTGAATTAAGGCTTGCTAGTACCATACTGTTCGTTTTAAGGCATTTAGTTGATTGCGACACATTTATATCATTGCCGACTTAATATTCAAGCTTATACGCATATGCTTCATAATAAACACATCCCACACATAAAACGTTCTCTCCGACTTGATAAAAAAAATTCATATACAGGCAAAACTAACGACCTCCCTGTTTTTCTCTGTTATTCAGATACAATCCCATTCACAAGAAATGTGATTTGATCCTCTATATATTTGGTAGTCAACCCACGTGGTTGGGATTCTTTGCCTGCGATTGGAGTTATACTGCGCAATATAAGTCCATCAATGCCATATCGATGAACTCTTTCTGCTGTATTGGAAGTGGCTCGTCATCAACATTACCTGGACGGGCATGCAAACATACACGGAACCTCACCGGCTTGCCTTGAGCCTTACGATCAAGCATTTTTATATGGACGCTTATGTGTACATAATGTTTCAATCGTCAGTTTGAATTCATGAATACGCAACGCACGCGTCCAATATAAATGTATGTACTATCTTGAATTTCCCCACCCGCCCATGTGTATGATACCGGTATACACTCCTCAGCCGATTTGAACATAACACTTGCTGTTGCCACTTCCACGCGGCGCAGAAGATTCCGCAGCCCCTGACTCTCAACCAGACCGAGACCTGCCAACACCGCCAGTCGCAATCGCGAGTTCTCGCGCCTGCTTCACTCTCGATTTTTTACTCCTTTTTCGTTCGCGGGCGAATTTACATATTGCCTATTTTCCTCTTAATTCAATTCATTCAATAATTCAAATTTGTTAATGATCATTTCATATTTCGTTTGAAATATTTGGACATTTACTAGTTTTATTTATTGGTAAGTCAATGATTTGGATTGATATTCATAAACTTTCATTCTCAGATTCTACATGTGAAATCATACGTACAAGGAATTTTTGAGCAATGTATCAGCACGTGCGTGAATAGTTTATTAGTGTATACATTATTTTTCAATCTGACCATATTATCATGCAAATATGATACTGTTTTGTATCTGATACGAAAAACATTATAGTCAATTAATTTTTTACACGTTCCGCTGCCGGGAGTGTATGGTATATAGTGGTATAGAAGGCTTGCCATTGTCTCCCATCAAGATTTAACTCGATGCACATAATTCTTCGTATTATAGTTGAAGAGTACTTAAAGCGTCAAGCGCATCAAAACATGTTTACTCTAACATTAACAGAACTTAGTACATATTTTTTAATATTTTTGCGTCAAATGAGCAGAAACAATTGGAATTACTTGCATTTTATTGCTTTGTAGCAATTGTTAATGTCACGATTTTTTACTCAAAGCAATGAATAAAATAAGAGGTGATATTTTCATGACAAGTTATCTGCGATATCGTCGAGTTCGGGACATGTTTTGCAATACATATGCTCTAGAAAATTTATTCTATTTCAATTCAATAATAGGGGCCGTCGATAATAGAAAAATCTCATTGTCATAACAATTCACAATTTCGCTCATTACATCATAACACTACATAAATTCACTTGAGAAACATATCAATGAGGAAAAAATCATTTGCCAATCATGTTTTCTTCCTCTAAGTCAATGCAGATGAGTAACAGGAAATATTCATAATCACAATAATGGTCACAAGCAATGACCAATCTCTTTTTTGTTTCGTACAGCACATTCGAGATGCTAACCATCGATATGATGATGCGAAATTATCATTACAACTCTGAAAATATCCATTATAATTCGGATAAATTATTGATATAAAAAAGAAAGACAATGATTGTTTTGATGCTCGCGTCCTCATCATGCGGTGGTTTGCTGAATAGTTATCACATCAAATGATATAGAAATCTATCGAATGTGTATGTGAATAAATATTCGTGTGTAAAGAAACATTGAGAAAAAATGATTGTATGATTCATTGCTCTTCTCAAACAATTATCACAATTTATTAATTACATACGGTTTAAGATGAGTTGAAAGTGCGCATTGATAACACATCCCGAAAACGTGTTGTGTGACCCACTTATTTTTTCATCGGGGCCACTGGATAAAATAATACATTATTGAGGGGGGATATTTGAGTATAGACAGCAGAAAAAACATGTGAAATTTGGGTGCTATAATGTGTGAATGATTTGTTCGATTTCATCCAGGTTTATTTTATTCGAAAGTATATTTGTTGAGATATGCTGATAGATTTCTTTATGTATACACATCAACTGGGAACGTAGTTGTCACGCCCAGCATAAAAAATCTATTTCGCTCGCACGGTCTGCAGACCCCAAAATGACATGCGGTCGGTTTTTTGTTGGCAGATGAAAAACAAATTTGACGTAGAGATGCAAGTCAACTTTTGGATTCCCACAAACTTGTCTCTCATTTATATATTCATTCGTTTATCATTCTATTTTTAAGAACATTCCAGAACATCAAAATGGCACGGCCTAAGCGATGGAAGAACTGTATGACAGAAAATTTATTGACAATGCTAACAGTGATGGGAGTATTTGCTGGTGTTGCACTTGGATTTATTCTCAAAGCGACGAAATCTTCACCATGGACCGATCGAGAAATAATGTATGTTAATTTTCCGGGTGATCTTTTCCTCCGGATGCTCAAAGCCCTCATTTTACCACTCATATTTTCGAGCATAGTATCTGCTATCGGTAGTCTTGACCTGAATCTATCTGGTATGACATTTATATTTTTTGAATAATTATTTGTGATGCTTGTGCATTTTACTTACGTATTAAATAAATGTAGGAAAAATTGGGATGCGATCTATATATTACTATGCAACCACAACCATATGTGCTGTAATTTTGGGCATAACTCTTGTCCTTATCATTCGTCCTGGTGTGGTCAAAGATACCAGTGCATTTGTTGTCAAAAGTTATGTACCATCCAGGAATGTCACTACCACTGACACACTTTTGGACTTACTGAGGTAAAAACAACCCCTCAAGAATGAGATGAGAGAAATGAAAGCACCTTTGCAATTCAATTTTAAACAATTATCAATCATTTTGCAGAAACGTCTTCCCAGCCAACTTAGTCCAAGCCTGTGTTGCCAATGTAAGTTATTTGTTTCCATTGATGCAATAATTGTATCCCCATTTATTCCATTCATGGTAGACGATAAAAAAATCTAGACTAATACCCTAGATAACGATTACCATTTTTTCTTCTGACCGCCTCCTCATCTAATTTGATAACACCACCGCTTCTCCTGATATGATGGTATACATGTATATATATGACCCATTACGTTAGCAATGATTCGAATGTTTTGGTGAATTCTTCTGATCTTTATCTAATCTTGATATTACGATTCTGTTGCAGTATCAAACTATGTTAATCGAACCGAAAAATCTGACGGGGAGTAAGTATTCATCAACTATCTGACACTATTTGAGTTATCGATCGAACCTTGAGTTTACAAATGTTATTCAATTTCTATCTATTCAGCTACGTGGTACTCTAGCTTCTGTTCCAATTCTTTTTTTGATAAAAACCAAGGTCACAATGAGGAAGAAAAAATGAGATAAATATACATGAATTCATCATATTTCTTCACTCATGAACCGATTATGAAATCTCTATTCATGTATATCATGAAGACACTCATTGATCAAATAATAATATGAAAAATGATTTGAATTTTTTTCCAGTTGAAAGTATGCACGACTGGCATATCGACCACAAATATGTATCCGGTATGAATACACTTGGTATCGTAATATTTGGGATCACCATGGGTATAACTATTGGAAAAATGGGTGATCAAGCCAAGCCACTCCTCGATTTTTTCAATTCATTAACAGAGGCTACGATGATCATCACTAGTTGGGTCATCTGGTAGGAAATATGCTAAAATATAAAGATATTACCCGGAAAAAAGAACAAGACACGAAAAATATAATTGTAATTTTATTTTGTTTCACTAAGGATCTCACCTGTAGGTATTACGTTCCTTGTTGCATCAAAATTGTTAGAAATTACAGACTTTGGTTCTGTTGTGGGTTCTCTTGGATGGTATTTCATGACTGTGATATTGGGTTTGACAATACATGGCTTCGGTACTTTGTCCATCATTTATTTTGTATGCACACGAGAATTGCCATTTAAAGCCTTGAGTCAGATGGGTCAAGTGGCTGTTACTGCTTTCGGAACAGCTTCGAGGTGAAATAATGGTTTTGTTATGAATCGTATATATTTATAATTATAATAAAAATATCAACATGTTATTCATGCATCATCACAGTTCTGCGACGCTTCCGATCACTCTTCAATGTCTTGATAACATGGGCTTGGATCCAAGAATAACTCGATTTGTAGTTCCGATTGGCGCAACAATTAATATGGATGGGACAGCATTATACGAAGCTATCGCAGCTATATTTATTGCTCAAGTACGTGGAATCCAAATGTCTCTAGGCAAGGTGATTGGCGTTAGGTACGTTGGAAGAGAAAGCGTTGAAAAATTTAATACAAAGAAAAATTATGGCTTTGTATTTCAATCTCATTTTGCTTTGTACGAATCAGTATTACAGCAACAGCTGCAAGTATTGGTGCTGCTGGTATACCACAAGCAGGACTTGTGACTATGGTAATGGTACTCGATACTGTTGGATTGCCCGCTGAAGACGTAACATTGATTCTCGCAGTTGATTGGCTTTTGTAAGAAACATCGGCTCGATTCATTTCATCAATGATTCGAATACAAATATTTCTTCTCCGATGACGTTTAAATGACAGACTCAAATGAACAACGTTTTTTACAGGGATCGATTCCGAACCACAATAAATGTTGTGTGCGATGCATTGGGCGCTTGCATTATTGAACGTATGAGCAGAGGAGAACTTGAATTGAGTCCTGGGCAACGAGAGGAGGCTGTCGAACTTGCACATCTCAGCAAAGCCGAAGCATAAAAGCCCATGGCATTTGTATGAACTGAGACAAATATTCTTTCTCTGCTATTATATCTAATAGGGTGTTTAATCTCGTGAAAAGGACTTATATCTACGTAAATTGTGGACATCATCTACTTACAACATGCAAATATATATGTTTCATCATGATAAAATATAAAATACTCATATAACTCTTGCCATACATCAATAGAATTTTGTTACGGTTAACAAGTGATTATGATTGACTCATAGAGGAAAAATTTTGGAACTGATATTCATTGTCCAACAAGAATTGGAAACTGTATCAACCGACTACATCGAATTTATGTTTCCCAACTGTCATAAGAATATAGCAATTACTTAATCATATTTATCACGTCATACGTGCATGGGAATTTACTCAATTATGTGTGTTCGAATCAAACTGAAAGGTGATTAAAACGACGTGGTGAAAAAATCATGCAAGCATGATATTACGAATACTGTTCTTGTATAAGCATAAGAATGTTAATTGAAAGGAATATATATTCTTCGAAGTGCAGTCATAAAATAATGCAATAGTTGGAATTCAGCGTGGTGTTATTTCCTCAATCATGTATAACAATGTGTTCAATTAATCGTTTTATCATTTGTGGATTGCCGAACTTTCGCAGGATCATCTACTGTAGATGATAATGAAAACACCCCTTTGTCGATGTTCAATTCATCCAAGATAAAGACTGTAGATTTGGTCCAATATGTTGTTCTTGTTTATAAATATATTAGAAATTATTTTACGTAACTATTCAAATACGATGAATTTAAGATTATTCCATGTATAAGTGCTGAACTTGAGGTGCTAATAATTCTTCCTGTTTTATAATTTCACTGTAATTATTACTGTATGATTGTTGTAATTGATGAATATTAAATACCAAAGTATAATCCCCGTATATTCGACAATAAAAAGTCATGTTAGTGAGATAGTTCTTTTTATCGATACATATATACATTAATGCACTGTGGTACACTTGTGAGTTGACTAAAACATTTACGTATAGACAAAATATACATGTATATAATAATGGAATATGATCTGATCATAATTATGGACTTGTTCGCATTTCAGAGCAATTGCATTCATAACTTCAAAAAAACTTAACACCTTGATTATCATCGAGTATAATCAATTCAGCTTTTCCTTGTGATTCTAATATTCTCAATGCTCTAATGAGAACTTCATTATCAATACAGTGGAATTCTATGAGAGAAAAATGATTGACTATCCAATTTCTGACTAAGACAGATAGAAATTTCAGATTGAACAATGTTTTACTTACCTTCATCAATAGTATTATCACCCCGGGCTAGCTCAAATAATGTACACACAGTCCCAGTGAATCCATTATTCTGCGCCCAAGTATATATTATATCACCCCATTCTTCTAATGTATGCCAATAGATCAACCACCGCTGTTTAGTTTTATCTAAGGAACATGCGTTTCCAGACTTGGCCAAACTTTCTAAAATAATTAAAACAACTTCTGCCGGTAATTTTCCTAGAATGTACAAACAAAATTGGATTATGTATTCAATGTATCTCGTAATATGTGATATCCAGACAATTACTTTTTATCGTAGCATTATTAAATAACGGAATTGAATGGACCTCCCTTACGTCTAATACCGCTTGCTTTGTTATTTTATAATATTCCAATACCAAACTTCTCCATGTGGATATTTGTTTTTCTTTTGTTTCCGCATGTGGTTGTAGTCTGAAATTCGAAGCATAACATCACATTTTATCAATGAATATGTTAGAAATATAAAAGGTGAAAAAAATAGAGGTACATACAAATAAATGCTCTTTATGTTAATAATTTAAATAAATTATGGTGTCTTGTGGACATAACCTAAATTAAAAGAAGGAATTCCGAAACATCACTGATCCATTGGAAATCAAAAAATAAATCAAGGAGTTGGATATTCGTAATTGTCCTCCAACTATTGAGTTTCTGAATTTCGATTTTATCCACAAAATCCTTTCGTAATAAGGAAATTCTTATTGTGAGTATGAATCCCGTTTGAGAAATTGAAATAGTAGCTTACGTGAAAAAGGGTGGAAAACTGTATTGCCATGGCCACTCAATTTCACCCATAATTATTTATAGCGAATACTCTCAATGTATCACCGTAAATATTTTTTGTATTATGAATAATTGAAAAGTAGCTGGTGGCGTTATAATATTCTTGAGATAGGTTAAATCTGAAAATTCTTTTGATTCACTTGCAATGTTGTTTTGTGTGGCTCAACAGCGCATTCTATTGCGTCTATGCTCTCGAGTTTCCGAGTACAAAAAAAAATACATCAACATATAACAACATGAAAGAGAAACAGTAATTTTATTTCTCGGATAAACATTGATAACTTCGAATCGATTGATCGATGGACAGTTGATGTAGTTTTGATATTTCCCAAACAATTTGCACAAAGAATTCAGGCGAATTACAGTCACCCACTCAATAGCATTACAGAGTGACAAAATGAGAAACTTTGTAATATTCTTCACCACAAGTTACGAATTAAGATAAATACAATTATTAATCGTGAGTAAATTTGGAATTTATATGAAGACTACACAAGAGAAGGAGAGGAGTGCAATGTGAATTAATATTTTTGTTCATTGAATGCAAGTTGTTGTATGAATAAAATTTGTAGGTTAGGTAGATAGTACTTTGATGCACTTTATCAAATTGTTTTTCTGCTCTTTATTACAGTGTATTCTGGTCCAGTGTATGGGAAATTCATATATTTCGACACTCTCATACGTATAAATTCATGATTGTAACGTTACCTGATTCATCATGATTACGTTGCGTGGAAAATTGAAAAAAGACGGTGAAGTTTCAAATTCAAAACCCCGAGAGTACAATAAAAGAGTATCCATTCGCGATAAATTATTGGTAAAAGAGGTAATATTATTTATTATTTATCTGATGTGTTTCTAACTCATTCTTTATGAGAGGAGGACTATGAGGCCGTTTTTTGGACGTGCTTTCAGATTCAAATCATCAATCTGATTTCTTATTCTGTTTTAAGGTTCAAGAAATGGAACAAACACTCCCAAATACATGTCAGATTACTTTTGATGATCCTCATAGATTGCATGAATTCACACTTTCAATTATCCCCGATGAGGGATACTGGCTCGGTGGCAACTTTTTCTTCCAAATCGTTATACCCGAAGAGTATAATATGACGGTATGCATTCTAAAATAATTATTGAAATCGATATGCAGAATTACCGATTAAAGAATATGTCTTTTCATTGATGATTTTTCCCCAGCCACCCAAGGTGAAATGTATAACTAAACTTTGGCATCCGAATATCAATATTGACGGTGATGTTTGCTTATCATTACTACGTCAGAGCAGTATTGATGGCATGGGATGGGCGCCTACCCGAAAACTCAAAGACGTCGTATGGGGTTTGAACTCTCTATTTACAGTGAGTGCACAGAACGGAACTACCTTTTATACTTACTTGTTTGTTGGCCAGCAAATTTAACACTGTTTTTGTGTTCTTGTTTCTACAGGACCTTCTAAATTTTGACGATCCTCTCAACAGAGAGGCAGCAGATTTATTCTTAAGAGACAAAGAATCTTTTCGGAATAAAGTGCAGGAATATGTCATTCTATATGCAAAAAGATGATTGGCAGTGTGCCGCGTAGAAACCGCAAAGCAATGAATTGTACAATATAATTATTTAATAAACCAATTTATGGTTTTGTACAATTGCGTTTGAACAACAATATCTTGTGTCGCGCCAATTATCTATATTCAAAATGTTTACTAGTCTTTTTGTGCTGGTTAAAATTATTCTTGTCTATCTCCCCAAATGTGTTTGATCGTTTTTTTTCATCATTAAATTTTTCCCACTCATATGATGTAAATTACAACTCTATTCAGAGCTTTGAATATAAACATTGGCTTCATTCTTCTCTTTTTCATCGCAAGTTTACAATTCCCAAATCACATTTGTAAATAAAGACAATATGTTATAGTAGCTTTAGCCATATGTGTTTGTCAATAATTTGTGTTGAACGTTTCGTTTTCCCCTATTTTCTTCAAACTCAATTTGTTTGAACCCGTCTCCATTCGCATATATTCAACTACATTTATACAACTTCAATTTATCGCCATTCATTACCGTCAAAGCGATCATGATATCATTGTCATAAAATTAGATGCCTATGTCAATAATATTTCATGAACACATACATTTATCTGTAAATAAAACAAATGATTAAGAGTTTAGCAAACGAAATAACAAAAAAAAGGGGAGCGCGAAATCAAATTCGGTAAGTTGAAATACTTAATTGCGTATGTGTGTGTGTATATATATATCATTTTTGCGAAATCCAGTGTTCTTACAAATCAAATTCGTGTTCACTTCAAAACCCATCAGTGCGATAATATAAAGATTTAAATAAATAAATAACGTATTGGAAAAAATCAGAACTCATTCGATATTTTCGATCGTTGTCAGAAGTTCATCTTGTGTACTGTACGATCTATTCAATTGACGTAAATTACCAAATGCCTGCGTCAAACTGTCACTTTTTGATGCAAATTTGGCTTTTTCACCGTGATATTCTTCATCGTAAGTTTTCAATCTGCCGCCAGAGAATGAAGCTCTTTCACGCTTTTTGATCATAAACTCTGTTGGCAAAAGCCACCTGTGTTCGTGGCATTCCTCTGCTGTTGGCCGTTTGCTATAACAAAATTGAATCAGAGATGGAAATATGTTTTTTATGTTTGTCAATTATGAGACATGAAATAATTGTTTTTTGTTTACCTCGGTGTCCTTTTAAAGAGCAACATCAGGAATCTCGTTGCTTCCTGACTGATTTCTTTGTATAAATATTCGAATCTGTATCTGACAAATGAGATATTTTGTCGTGTTTCATGTTCGTCATTACCTTTGAATGGCGATGCGCCAGATAGTAATACATAAGTAATTACACCAACGCTCCAAATATCAGTTTGTGGATATGACAACTCTTCATTGAGCACTTCGGGGGCACGATATTCCGGATGACCCAGGTTTTGCGGTAACTCTGTACCTAGTTTCGATACTTTATGTGCTGTACCAAAATCAACAAGTTTGATATGGGCTGATCTAAGTGATGCCATAACAATATTGTCCGGTTGAATATCCAAATGACAATAGCCGCGCCAATGGAGATATTGTAATGCATCAAGCACTTCAGTGATAATTGTCGCGACACAATTTTCAGTGTACTCTGGTCGACTGGCCAGATACGTAAGCACATCTGAACCCTGTAGTTTCTCTAAGATAAAAACAGCAACAGGCGAATCAGCAGCCCAGTAAGCTGCATTTAGAACTGCTATTCTCTCATGTCTCAATGACCGTAATGCTTGGAATTCATCACCAACAAGCTCTTTACGTTCAGCACCGGCTTCTAATATTTTCGCTACAACCAATTTGTCTGTTTCCTTCTCAGCTCCTTTGACAACCATTGAGAATTGTCCCCTACAGACTTCCGATATGAAAGTGTAGCGATTCGTGAATTGTGAATCAATAGTCCATTCAATTGGTTCATCTTCAAGATCGTAATTTATTTGCGGTTTGTCCCCGTCCAAAATAATTTCCTGTCCTGATTCCGTCAGGTACTGAAGATGTTGCATCGCACGACTTACAGGAACTTTAGCAGCGCCTTCTGGTTTTGTTTGAATTAGATTGGTTTCAAATCCTTTGTCACCCCATCCGATACGATTGCGCACTGCCAAGCGGAAATGATAACTTGTGTTCGGTTGAAGATTGCTGACAAGGAAAAATTCATGATCTATATTGCTTGCTGCGTCAATCCAATCCAAAGCATCGCCGGCTTTGTATTGTAAATTGTAGCACAGTACTTCAGAATTGCCGTCATCTTTTGGTGGCTTCCAACGGAGAAGTACTTCTGTGTCTGAAACTCCACAAACCTGAGAAGAGAAAAAACAATTTTAGAATAATATTACAAGTGGACAGTGTGAAAATATGGGATAGATTTCACACCTCCGGCGCTTGCGGAAGCCCAGGTACGGTTGCTAATACAACTCGTGTTCGGGCAACAGTTTGCCCAACTTTATTTCGTGCAACGACCTTGTATATTCCAATATCGTGCTCACGAGCTGGATTGAAACTGAGGATTGATCTGCCTTGTGTATCTTCAATAACACTAATTCTTTTGCCCTCCTGTATCACTAAATCATTTTTAAACCACTGAATGACTGGTTTCGGGTTACCAACAGCGAAACAAACGAGTTGTGCACATTTTCCGGCTTGGATTTGTAATATCTGCGGTTTTTCACGGAAGAATGGTAAATTGCCTCCTTTCTTGGTCTCCATCATAGCTTCGGCTTCAGCGTAAGAATCCAATCGTGTGCCAAGTTCATGACGTAAACGTCTGATGGTATGACAATCCGCAGCGCCATAATTATTAATTCTTGCTTTACGCTCATCATCAATTTCTTCGTCCATAACGTCGGTAAACCGCCGTCGTTCACGAATGATTGGCGTTCGCCAATCATAACCATCATCATCGAACATTCGTGCAAACCCTGAACCACGATTATGTGCGACTTTCATATACTCACGCAAACGTACAGGAAAATCAGTATCACGGAGTTGCAACAGATAAGTATCAGGACCATTTTGGTAATGACTTTCGCTCTTGATAAGACCGATCTCCGTATCAATTGGTTCACGCGATGGAATTTTATTTTCCCATGATCGTGGTTCGGGTTTATCACGTGGAGTGAAGCTTCTTTCAAAAGTTGGCTCTGGAGTATATCGTTCGCCAGGGGGATAAACCATTTTCGATGGATGCTCAAAAGCAGTGCTCAATCGACGTCTACGATACCAATTGCGACAAGAGGCATTGCCATACCAATCTCTAAATAATTTGTAGTAATTCTTCAGATTTTCTGATGGGATTTTATATTGATCAGCTGGCGGCTTGTCAGCACAGTTCAACCATGGATGACGTAATGCCGTTGTTACATCTAATCTATCATCAATATTGTATACCAACAAATGCCGGATGAAATCTTTGGCATCATCCGATATATTGGACCACCACCGTTCATCAAAGTCCCAATTTCCATTTTTGATTTTCGTCAAAGTTTCACGATCATTCATACCACGGAATGGTGATATACCGGACAGTAATATATGTGTTATAATACCTAATGACCACATATCAGCAGCGTAAGTGACACCATCGCCATTAACAACTTCTGGTGCTACATATTCCGGCATCCCATAGACCAAAGTCATCAATCTACCATATGAAATACGTCTGGCAAGACCAAAATCACCTATTTTCAAATTCTCCCCGCCTGCATGCGATATCAGTAAATCACCAAGCGTAAGACCAAGATGTGCCCAACTTTCGTTGTGCATATACTCCAATCCTTTCAATGTTTGTCGAATATATCCTGCTATCTCGGATTCGGTATAGAATGGTTGCTTAGTTAAACTGTCAACCAGTTCACCGCCACCAGCTAATTCAATAACAAGTGTTAATGATCCATCTGTTTCGTATGCATCATGAATACGAAGTAATTTACGGTGATTCAAGTGATTCATGGCATTCATTTCATTCAACATTATGGGACGCAATTCACCCCGGCCATGCATTACTTTAGCAGCATAATTTCTTCCAGATGATCTTTCAACTGCATGGTAACTTATACCTTGTGTTCCTCGTCCCAACTCATCACCGAGATCGTAAAAATCATCGAATGGTTTCGTTTTTGTTTTAACATCAGTATTGCGTGTATAAGTTCTATATCCATATTCATGTTCATTCTCCTCTATATGTATCATCACAGACGACGAAATTGAGCCTGCAACATTTCTTGCACTGATTGAATACAATCCCTCATCTTTAAGAATGGCATCATTTATTGTTAAAACTGAAATATCAGGCTCGAAGGAATCTATTTTTATTCTGCTTGTGGGTGCAAGCGGTTTCCAATCCTTATACCATTTCAATTCTGGATATGGAACACCAATAACTCTTGCTTGAATATGCCCATTCCGCCTCAACATAATATAACTTTCCTCTGGCCTCTGTATGAATGTTGGATATTCTGCGATTTCAAGTCTCACACGTTGTCTTGCTTCACCGTGCTCATTGACAGCAACAGCTTCATAATTCCCAACATCTCTTTCGAGCATTTTATTTATGAACAGGGTCGCTTGCCCGTTGCGGGTGTAACTTTGATCATAGCGGCCGCCTGTTTCGATTAACTCATTATTGAAGTAATATGTCATTTTTGGTTTTGGATAGCCATAAACAAACCAGAATAGATTACAGTTATGATTTTTAACACCATATTGAGCATCGTGCTCTTGCCTCAAAAACTTTGGTGACTGGGCATAACCATCGTGTAGAGGTCTCTCGATATCAAAGTCCTTCGGGAAGTATGGGCTTGTCTCGGGTCGGAAATCTATACCCGGTGGGAGATATGGGTGGAATTTGGGTGGATCCGGCATAAGTTTAGATCGATACGTTTGGGCAAATGGCGATGGATCACTTATGCCGTATTTATTTTCAACACGAATACGGAATTTGTAATCTCTGAACGGTTCCAAATTTCTAATGTCACAAACACAGCTCCGAATTCCCGATCGTGCGCTGAACCAATCGCCATCTGGTAATTCACACATTTCCACGAGATATGTGACAGGGACGCGAGGTCCAATAGGTATTGAAGGTTTCCACGATAAAGTAAGATGTCGATCCATCATTCGACTGATTATTGGCCGGTCAGCAAGTGGCAGTGGTATTCCAGACTTACGGAATTTATCGAATTCGGAATACTGGTCGGCCAACGGTTTCTTTGTGCGGAGTTCCAAAGCTGGAAGGGAAATGAATTGGTTATTTCAATTTATTCATTCAGAGGTATGAGTTAATTTATATAAATGATACTCACTATCATAACGCATCTCAGCATGACAAATATCTTCTCCGTGAGGATTATAAATTCTCAAACTGTATTTTCCAACATCATGCTCGTCAACATTGAAAAGAGTTAAACGTAATAAGCCACTACCTTCTTCCTCCATCTTGATTCGATCAGTTGGCCACATTCTCTCATCATTGCGATACCACTCGAAACTAGGATCTGGATAACCCGTTGCACAGGCAGTAAATTTAGCTGTCATACCTTTGAAGACTTCACAATCGCCGATTCTCTTCAGGAAAGATGGCGGCTCAACTTTTTGTTGTTTATCACTGTTTTGGGCCAATGAATTACTGGTTATTTAGTATCGATTATTCATATATTGAGGTTCTAATACAGTTCTGCATTCTCTCACATTATGAATACTTACATTTTATCAACAACAGTTAACAGTGCTTCACAGGAAGTTTCACCGTCTTTATTTACAGCGCGACATCTGTATCGTCCATTATCATTCGGAGTACAGTCCTTTACGTACAGGCAGTATGCATCTCCATCACGTTTAATTTTATATTTATCGTTGTTTTTGGGTATTGGCTTATCATTATAATACCATGCGACGTCAGGTCTCGGGATCCCCGTTATTCTAGCTGCAAACTTCGCATCGTGTCCAGGTATTTGTTGGAGGTCTGTGAACTTATGTGTGAAATTAGGCCGTTGGAATATTTTTCGCACAGTTGCAATAGCGCTGGATGTTTCTTCACCCAAAGGGTTCACGAGTTGACAACGATAAACACCAGCATCCTTTGCGGTACTCGGATTAATTTCTAATCCGATTTTCTTTCCATCGCATGTGAATAAGATGCGATCATTCGGTTCTATCGGTTCACCGTCTTTTGTCCAGAAAACATCGGGCAATGGATTGCCGACAAATGACGCGCCGAAAGTCAACAGTTCACCTTCTTCAATACTAATATCGCGCAATGGACCCAAAAAGGATGGTTTTTTCTCCGGTTCATCAGATTTACCTTTTCCAGTGACGTTCAAAATCCCTTTGCACGATTCCTCACCTTTAGAGTTTGTTGCAACAACTTGATATTCACCCGCGTCATCCACCACAACTTTGTCAATAAGAAGTGCTTGTGTTCCATCTGGTTGTGATGTGATTTTTATGTGTTTGCCATCTGGCACAATCTCCACGCCGTTGTAAGTCCATGAGATGATTGGTGGAGGTTTACCCACAATTTTAACTTCCATTTTAGCTGGAAAGCCCTCAACAACTGTTATCGGTTGGAGTGTCGCAAGGAATCCTGGTTTCTTCTCCTTTTCTTCAACTTCAACTGTTGAAGTACCAGTTATTTCACCTAATTTATTCGATATAACGAGTGAATATATTCCAGCATCACCAGCCTTTGCTTTGACGATTGATAAGCCCATCAAACCATTAGGTTCGTTTACGAATTCGATTTCTTGCGATGGTCTCAATGGTAAGCCATCTTTGAACCATTGAACTTCGGGACTCGGGAAAGCGACAACTTGAGCTTCAAGTTTCAATGGTTCGCCCACGATAAGATGAACATCTTCCATTGGTTTTGAAAATGTTGGCTTTCTTGGATTTGCTGCAAAAAAAAATTCGTAGTACACAATAAATAACTACCTGCTCTCTACTCATTTTTCAAATATCTTAATGGCTGTTCCACTTACGTTTGACGGCGACTGCACACTGTGAAATATTTTCACCATTATTATTTTTAGCAATCAATTTGTAAGCACCGCAATCAGTGGGGGTGCATCTATCGATTGTAAGTTTTGTTGAACCGTTCGGTTGAGTTTCAATCTTAATATGATCATCCGGTACAATTTGTTCACCATCCTTGAACCATGCAACTTTGGGGAATGGACTGCCGTCAACCTCAATACTAAGGTCCAATGGTTCTCCTTCCGCGATTTGTTTGGATTTGGGTAAAAGTTGATCGAAAGTCGGGGGTAAACGTATCATTGAAACACTGCAGTTAGTTTTTGCCTTGCCAGCGCGATTTGTAGCAACACAAACAAGTTCCCCTTCATCAGTAGGATCAAAATGTTCGATTGACAATGTACTGAAGACATGATCATCAATGACTATTGTAATTGTATGTCGCTCGTCGTTTTTAATTTCATCGCCATTTAATAACCACATTATTTTTGGTCGCGCGATACCCATAGCTTCCACTTTGAACTGAATAGCAGCATCGTGACGGACTGAACCATTACTCAACATCTGGACGAATGATGGTGGTTCGGCTATGAAACAGAAGTTAATCGATAATTATACATAAATCAAGCGTCAATAAAAATTATTCATATACATACTGTAAGGTATCAATTCGGCTTCAGCGCTATCTTCTCCCAGATAATTCTTTGCTATGACTTTATAGATGCCTGCATCATCATATTCGACACATTTAAAAATGAGACGATACTTCATCTCGGCAAAATTATCTTCAGTGGCAAAACGACTTTCGTCATCTAAAACTATGCCGTCCTTCTCCCATGTAAGCTCAGCTTTTGGATTTGATTCAATTATCACTTCCCATTTGCCCAATTCTTCGACAGCTGCATTCAGCTCCCGGAATTCAAGTATTTTTGGTGGGACAAGGAGATCCAGACGCGCCTATTGTACGGATAATGATGTGTGAAAAAAAATGTTAAAATATAGTTTTTCCATTAAGTCAATTACCCAGAATTTGACTATTTTACTTGTAGTCGATTACTTACACTGCAACTATCTTTACCCCATTTATTTTCAGCACTGATTGTGTATTTTCCAACATCATCCAAAGAACAATCGGCCACTGCCAAAGTAAAAGTGCATTCTTGAAGACCATCTTCAACTTTTTTATTTGTTTTGCCCATAGTGAATCTTGCATCTTCAGGTGCAAGTTCGACATCCTCATGTAGCCTAGTATTAATTCATAATTATGAAAATAATAATGAGATAAAGCCATGTGATAGATAAAGAACGTACCAAACGATTTCGGGTATTGGTTCAGCAGTGAGAACAGTTTGAAATGTACCAGTTGCATTTAACTCTACATTTATGTTACCAAGCGGCTCTTTGAATCTTGGAGCTCGTAGTTCAGACTCTGGACCAACTTCTAGAAATGCGTCGATACTGGCGGTCCCAAGTTTATTTGTTAACACCAATTGATATAGGCCGGTTTCCGCTTCAGTCGCTTTATTAATTGTAAGGGTGTGCTTTTCTCCAGTTTGTCCAGATTTTGCCTTATCCACTGCGCGCAGAGCTTTGCCATCACGGAACCACTTAGCATCGGGTCTTGGTAAACCCGTCG